>JADRCD010201675.1:0-12893 GCA_019843815.1 Montemys delectorum
TGGAAAGATATTGTGTAAATTTTGTTTTGTCATAGAATATCTTGTTTTCTCCATCTATGGTAATTGAGAGTTTTGCTGGGTGTAGTAGCCTGGGCTGGCATTTGTGTTCTTGTAGGGTCTGTATGACATCTGCCCAGGATCTTCTAGCTTTCATAGACTCTGGTGAGAAGCCGCCATAATTCTGACAGGCCTGTCTTTATGTTACTTGCCTTTTTTCCCTTACTGCTTTTAAAATTCTTTGTTTAGTGCATTTGATGTTTTTATTATTATGTGACGGGAGGAATTTCTTTTCTGGTCCAGTCTATTTGGAGTTCTGTAGGCTTCTTGTATGTTCATGGGCATCTCTTTCTTTAGGTTAGGGAAGTTTTCTTCCATAATTTTGTTGAAGATATTTACTGGCCCTTTAAGTTGGGAATCTTCACTCTCTTCTATACCTATTATCCTTAGGTTTGGTCTTCTCATTGAGTCCTGGATTTCCTGGATGTTTTGGGTTAGGAGCTTTTTGCTTTTTGCATTTTCTTTGACTGTTGTGTCAATGTTTTCTATAGTGTCTTCTGCCCCTGAGATTCTCTCTTCTATCTCTTGTATTCTGTTGGTGATGCTTGCATCTATGACTCCTGATTTCTTTCCTAGGTTTTGTATCTCCTGGGTTGTCTCTCTTTCTGATTTCTTTATTGTTTCTATTTCCATTTTTAGATTCTGTATGGTTTTGCTCATTTCCTTCACCTGTTTGATTGTGTTTTCTTGTAGTTCTTTAAGGGATTGTTGTGTTTCCTCTTGAAGGGCTTCTAGCTCTTTATCTGTGTTCTCCTCGATTTATTTGAGGATGCTATTTATGTTTTTCTTAAGGTCCTGTATCATCATCATGAGAAGTGATTTTAGATCTGAATCTTGCGTTTCCAGTGTGATGGTGTGTCCAGGACTTGCTATGGTGGGAGAATTGGGTTCTGATGATGCCAGGTAACCTTGGTTTGTGTTGTTTATTTTCTTATGCTTGCCCCCCCTCCCACACACCTGGTTTTCTCTAGTGCTACCTGCCCTTGCTAATTCTGACTGGAGTCAGTCCTTTCTGTGATCCTGGTTTTATCGGAACTCCTCAGAGTCAGGAAGTCTCTGTGACCCTGTGATTCTGGGCTTGTTAGAGCACCTGGGAGTGCAGCAGCTTCCTCTGGGTGTTGTGGGATTGGCTATGGAGCCTGGGCCCAAGATCTGCTCAGGACACCAGCCCAGAGAAACTGGAAGGAACCCGAGCCACTCTGCTGGCAGAGTTCCTGTGTGCCTGGTCCCACAGGTCCCAGTTACTCCTGATGTTGGGACAGATGTTGAGTCCTCCTCACCTCTGATCCTGGGTGTGTCAGAGCACCTGGGAGTGGAGCTTCCTCTGGGTGTTGTAGGACTGGCTGCAGAGCTTGCGCCCAAAGTCCACTCAAGACACCAGCCCCAAGGTCTTGCCATTTCATACACAGCAACACACAGAACGTGATACAAATGATAGAGAGATATAAAGTAGTGTTTGGCCACTGCTCTAAACAACTTACATGTATAAATTCACTTAATCTTCAGAGCCAGTATAGAAGATAACTTTTTTTTTTCACTTTCATTTTATAAATGAGTAAGTTAAACCCCAGAGAAATCAATGACTTTCTTCTGATCACATGGCAGGCACTATAGCTGTGATTCAAATCCAGAGAGGAGTGAACTGTTTAACGTTAGAACTCTAGGACACCCCAAAACTTACCATCTGAGGAGACAAAAAGTAATCAACAAAGGAGGTGCCAATAGAAGAACTATTTTTAAAGAGTGTAGAGGAGTCTTGGTCTTGGCCACAGAATTGAGAAAAAGAAAGGGTATTGATATTGTCTGGAAAGCATGGCCATCAGATGCAATTCGTGATAGCAATGTGGCCCTAAGACCTACACCTTCAGAAATCAGCATACAAATGTGCTACCCTGTCACATCCAGGAGATGTTACTGAATGCCAAGGCTAAGACAAAATACTTCCTGAGTTGGGCAAATGAGACACAGATTCAGACATGGGTCTTGTGAAGGAACAAAGTGTAAAGCTATTTCAGCATCCAGTTCATCTTGAAGTTTTTTTTTTTTTTTAATTTATTCAGAGAACCAGGAGGTGAAAGATTCCCCAATTACTCAATGGGGGGTAACTTTAGCCAAAATGCCCAACAGTGGGGAGAGGGAACTTGAAAAGTCCACCTAAAGTAGATAGACAGGGCCTTAAGTGGAGGGACTGGATTACTAACGCACAGACAAAATTTCTGACCCAGAATTAATCCTGTCTAAAAGAACTTCAGGGATAAAACTGGAACAGAGATTGAAGAAAAGGTGGTCCAATGACCAGCCCAACTTGGGATCCATCTCATGGGGGTGGGGGGTGCACACCATGGCCTGACACTATTACTGATGCTATATATGCTTACTGGCAGGAGCCTCTGAGAGGCCCTACCCAGCAGCTGACTGAGACAGAAAGAGATATTCACACCCAGCCATTAGACTGAAATTGGAGACCCCTATGGTTGAATTAGGGGAAGGATTGAAGAAGCTGAAGGGGAGAGTGACCCCATAAGAAGACCAGCAGGCTCAACTAAGTCAGACCTCAGGGAGCTCCCAAAGATTGAGCCACCAACCAGGAGCATACAAGGGCTGGTTTGAGGCCCCTGGCACAAGAATAGCAGATTTCTGCCTGGTCAGGCCTCAGTGGCAGTAGATGTGCTTAATCCTCTAGAATCTTGAGGCCCTAGGAAAAGGGAAGGCCTGGTGTGGGGAAGCACCCTCTTGGAGGCAAGGGGGAAGAAGAATGGGCTGAGGAACTGTGGGGATGGGGAGACAAGACTAGAATGTAAATAAATATTTATTTTATGTATATTGATGTTTTGCTTGCATGAACGTCTGTGTGAGGGTGTCAGATCTCCTGGAACTGGAGTTACAGAGAGCTGTGAGCTGCCATGTAGGTGCTGGGAATTGAACCCAGGTCCTCTTAAAGAACAACCAGTGTTCTTAACTGTTAAGCCATCTCTCTAGGCCCCCATCTTGAAGATCTTAATAATCAGTCATAAAATACGTTATAAAAACATTTTTTGGTTTACAAAAGCAAAGAAACAAACAAAAAGATCCCAGAGGAGAAAACAAAATATTAAGTCCAGATAAAGATCCAAACACACCTTTGCCTAACATTAACAAAGTAGCTGAAATTTAAAGCATTGACCAAGCCTGGCCAAACACTGAGGATTACTTTTGTTATTGTTACCAGGGACACTTAACTTCCCTTTGTAGATTCTTAGCCTCATTAATAAAAGAATTTAGAAACTGACTCAAAGAGAGCTCAAGGATAATTTTATTGGCGTTTAAGGGGAAAGCACTGGGTAGGTGGAAATCTGTGTAGCCACCAGGAGGAGACAGAGAAAAAGTCCTTGCTTCCAAGGTAGGTGTGAAACAAAATTGGTTACTAAAAATCAAAAAGCTCTCCCAAGGGCTGGAGAGATGGCTCAGCAGTTAAGAGTGCTGACTGTTCTTCTGAAGGTCCTGAGTTCAAATCCCAGCAACCACATGGTGACTCACAACCATTGGCAATGAGATCTGATGCCCTCTTCTGGTGCATCCCAAGACAGCTATGGTATACTTAGATATCATAATAAATAAATTAAAAAAAAAAAAAAAAAAAAAAGCTCTCCCAAGCAAGGAAGTGGTCTGGTAAGCTGAGAAAGGAGCCCCAAAGCATGTGGGCATCCTGTCTTTTGTTGTCCTGCTCCCTTCCTGTTTGTATTTTGCGGCTTTGTTTCACATAAACTCTATTTGGAGAGGATGTCAGGCTAAGGAAGGGGCTCCAGTCTTTCCCAGAAAACAGCTTCCTTTCATATACTAATCTTGATGTAGCTTCTTTCGTTCCAACTCTCTTATCATATTGCCCTGCTGGAGATGGGACCTAGAGTCTCACCCAAATGAAGAAAGCTCTTAACCAAACTAGCTGGATATTGTTCTCTCTCTACCTTCTCTAGGCTGGTGTTAACTTCTGGGTTCAAATGATCCCTTGCCTTGGCTTCTGGAATAACTGTGACCATAGGCCATATACCACCATGCCAGATGAAAAAGCTGCTTGAAGCAGTTATGCAATTACATTTCAGTCAAAATTAGTTTGAGAATAGAAGGTTTAGTCAATATGCTCCTCAGACCCACACAAAGACATTCACATACTAACATGAGCTAAAGTAGTAACTGACATTTTTTTGCGCAAATGAAACAAATTTGATTGGGCGATTGATGAGGAAAAGATATATGTAATTTTACAATCTCTTAAGGACAGGCTTGACTTGCTTTTTGAAACTTAGTCAGAAGCATCTCTTCATCAGAAAATTTCTAAGTTCCAAATTTACCTACTACTCTCCAGAATAAAAATTTTTCATGGAACATGCTTTATTTAGCTAAATGTCCTTAGCTTGCTACAGGGCCTCTAAGAAATGTATAAATGAAAGTGTTATAAATGACTGATATCCTAAATATTGAACAGACTTCAATTCCCTGTATACATGTCATTCAAATTTAAACAAATGGCTTATGTCTATTGTGTTTTGAGTATGAAGTGTCCCGCCCAAAGGGCCATGGGATAAAAGTTTGGTTTTCAGCTTTTTGGCACAATTAAGAGATGACTGAATTATGAAGGTGGTACGTTTTGAGCTAAGGGCTAATCTAAGGCCACACCGATCTGCAGTAGCCTCTTTCTTACACCCACTCTAAAGGAAATGGCAAACTCCCTATCTCTCTCTAACAGACTCCACAGGTACCTTGATTGCAAGAGACAATCAAATGTCCTAATTCAATTCCCACTTCCTTAAAGGCATTTAAAGGCTCAAAGTGCCAGACATCAGAGCACTTAGGTATAAATGTACCCTCCCCCACTTCCTCTACATCCTCAGAGCCACTAATTCCCTCCCTGGACTGCAGGAACCCTCTCTTCCCAGCCACCAGAGAATGAAGGCAGCCTAAGTGCAAGCAGTGCTATGAAAGCTCCCCCTTCCTTGGAGACCTTTAAGAAAGGAACCCCATAGTGTTCCATGTACCTGAACTTTCAATAGAGCTCCTGTCATGTTATCTGCCTATGGATGGCTTCTGGGAGACCCTGCCATGTTGTTGTCTGTCTGTCAATAGCATTAATAGCTTTTCTTTTCTTTTTGTTTTTTTGTTTTGTTTTGTTTTGTTTTGTTTTGTTTTTTCGAGACAGGGTTTCTCTGGATAGCCAAAAGAACATCACAGTAAAGTGAGCTATTAGTAGATAGGGCCTAGTTGGAAGAAGTCGGCCACTGTGCATAACCTTCAAAGAGTATATATCCCTTGTTCCCAGATCCTTCCACTCTTTCTCTTGCCTGCCTCTTGTCATCTGTAACTTGAGATGCTTTGCTCCACTTCATGTTCCCACACCCATGAGTATGGGCCAAAGAGCAAGGGTGATAAGTACTCATGGACTGAAACCTTGAGCCCAAACAAGGCCTTTCCCTGTGTTTCTCAGTTATTATAACACAGTGCTAAAAAGTGACTAATGCAGTCTATTTTTATTTTAAATTTAATTAAAATTTAATTTATGAAAATGGCATATATTTGTGATGTATAACATGTTTTCATATGTGTATATATTTGTAGAATGGCCAAACTGAGCTAATTAACATCTCTCTATATGCTTATGTTTTGTGGTGAGAACCTTAAAATTCATTCTGTTTTTCAAGTATGCCATACATGATTAAGTATAGTCACTATTTTGTACAACAGAGCTCTTGAACTTATTTCTCTAATCAAATATTGTAGCCTTTAATAAAAATCTCAACTCCTATCTATTTTCCCATTATTAGTATTCGGACTAGTTTATTCTTCGTTCTCATCCTTACCTCCAATTAGCTAATAAAGGTACTCTTTATCTTTTTTTGATTCTTTAATTTCATTTTCCATACTTTTATACTGTTTGTATTTATCTTGTCCCTTTATTGTGAACTCTTCCAGGACAGAGTCTATCAGCTGTTTCACTCCCTATAGCTCAATGCTATCTGAGTGAGTCAATGCCAATCACAGACAGTAGAACTTTACATTCTACATGATAGCAACTGTTAATAGTTTTAGCTTAGAAACAAATTTGTTGTTTTATAACTTGTTTCATTCACTTTCTGCTTTTGCAATTACATACTGTATTACATATTATAGTGCATACAATAAAAATAAGTAAGCAAAAGCCAGGCATGGTAGCACAAGCCTATAATTGTAGTAGTAGGAAGGCCAGCCTTGGCTATATATTGAGAACCTATTTCAGAAAAAAAAATGCTCAGGCAACTAACTCAGTTATGAAAACCTCTTTTACTAGACAAAAAGAAGATATAATGTCCATGGTTAAGGATTTCAAAGTTAATGATAAATAAATAGTAGCACCTTGAAATTTGAGATTTCAGGCTTTAGACGTCTTACAGTGGCCAAACTCCAATGCTAACGTGATCCCCCAGATTTAAAGCAGCATGGCAGGTTACTAATTTAACACATCAGCAGGTGATATAAGCAGATAGCAGACAACGACGATGGAGCAAGGATGTGTCCTGTGGTTGTTCTCTTTCTTACAGTTGGCTTTCTCTATTCATCCGTAAGGTTCAGTTACAAATCAGCCAGGGTGACTCAGCAGGTGGCCTGCCTTCTGACAAGGACGAACAGTTCTTCAGACAGGAGGTTTTTAAATAAATTACTGATTACTTATTTGATTCCATTCTGGGATAAATGTTATATTGTCTTAACTGCCATACCAGCCATGTTAGACTCCACTTGCAAAAGTCATAAAATCAGAAGCAAAAGTCATAAAATCAGAAACAAAAGCCCTCTTGAATCACATATGAGAAAATTTAAGTCCAGTAAGCCTTGTCACACATCCACTTAATAGCATTCTCATCACTTTGCCTGCAGTTTTTATACTTTCCACTCTTTCTGGTACCCATTTTTGCATACAAGGTCAGTAATTAGTGTGATACGGGGGTTCTGGAAAAGGTTCTATGTACCAAAGAATAGATTTCATATTTGCCACAGTCTTCCCTTTTTAAAACATAAAACTATACTTAGGATATAAAATAATAAAATTTTACTGTACTTTATAAAGGAATCTTCCATGTTTCCAGAGTGGCAGCTTCCCATTGCTTCACACTAATAGTGATTGATCATTTTATCAGAGTGGAGCCCACAAGAGGGAAACCTAAGCAACTGGGGAAGCAAGGCAAGGTACTGAGCAGGGGTGTTCATTTGGGAGGAAATGTTTTGGAAAGCTGTCTGGATGGGGCTATTGGAAGATATATAAAGAAATGCTGTCGAGGAGGGGGGCTGGAAAGATAAGTGTGCTCTTGAGGAGTACCTGGGTTCAGTTCCTAGCACCCATATGGTGAATTATAACTGTCTGTAATCTGAACGTCAGGGAATCCAAAGATCTTTACCTCACCAAACACCAGCCAAGTAGACTGTACACATACATAAATGCAGGCAAACACTCCTATACACAAAAAAATAAATATATCTTTTTTTTAAAAAAAAATAACACTATATATAGAGATCATTTCTTCGAAAAGCTAGATTAGTGGTCCATAACTGCAGGTGATTTTTCCCTCTCACCCTTTGGCAATATCTGTAAACATCTTTGTCACTTTTGGAAAGGGAGATGTGCCTGGAATCTAATGAACAGAAACACATTACCGAGCACAGAACAGTCCTTACAACAAGAGTACGCTAGCTAAAAAATGTCAACCTTTCCAAAAAGGGGGGAAAACATAAGGCACTAGAGTACTTGTTACATAGTTTTATGCATTTAAAAAGGTAGAAAGGAATGTCAACACTCACTAACCTTTTGTGTGTGGCCTAACAGCTTCTAGGAATTCTGGAGACAGTTTACTTGATGTTTCACAAATTCTCACCTCTTTGTGAAGATGAGTTAAGCAGACAGTTGAGTTACATATATTTGGAAGTTGTCCATCTGTCCTCAGAGTCCACTGAGGAATGTTTGACAGAAGGAAAGAGGTCTTTAGAGGTATGTAAAAAAGCTCTGTCTTTGGTTGTCTTAGTACATACTAATAAACAACTTTAAATACTTAAATAAAGTGTCAATAAGATTTGAAGTCGATGATCCAAGAAGAAAGAGTAGGATCCAAAAAAAAAAAAAAAAAAGTTGAGCACCTAAACTGATGGTGTGCTTACTTCAGAGGGCATAGTGTTCTTCAGGGACGCTAACAACCCATAAGACGAAAAGGGTAGTAGATAGGAACCTGGGTGTATTGGGAATGGTGCTTAAAAACCACGGTGGGAGGAAATAAAAACATGATTAATTGCATATACGAAGGCACAGAGGGACAGTTGTCTACGACGATGTGTGCCCCTGGAGAAAACTCAACAGGCTGTAGCAATGGATTTTGGTCCAGCAGAAGAGGTTTCTGCATAGAACATATTTCTGTCTGCTCCAAATCCAGTTCCTCGTGGACACTTTCACAGCACCCTTCCCAGATGGTGGCGTAGGTATGTCGTGACCCGCAGGGATTCGCGCTAGGACTAGCCTCTGCAACTCCCAGTCCTCTCCGGAGACTTCTGTGACAACCAACTGTGTGTGGCCTTTGACATCCTTCCTGAGTCGTCTGTGGAATCAGGGAATTGTGTGGGACTCTACACACCACCAGGTGTTGGCGTCGCGGCTGCTTTGAGCGTCGGCATTTTTTGACCCGCCTGACAGGACACCGAGAGTCTCTTCAAAGGGAACCGGATTTTCCTCAGGAGATGACTGCTTCCCAGACCCGTCGAGCCTTTAGCGGCTTCCGAGTCCGTCCCCGGGAAGCCCGGCGACCGCACGGAGGCGGGGAGGGTGGGCTGAGGCGGCGAAGCGACTCAGCGGTTGGGACAAGCGCTTCGCAGGTTCGCGGCGCGAGAGCGCCCGCCGGGGAAACAGAGCGGACCAATCAGCGGGCCCTCTCCGCACGCTCGCTCAGGATTGGACGACCCGTTCCAGCCTCTCTCCCAGGGGCGCGTGCGCAGTCCGGCGTCAGCCGCGGGGGCCGGTCTCGCGGCCTCGAGGAGGAGTCGCTGGCGACGGCGGCGACGGAGGAGGCTGGCGGCGGGGAGGGGGCGGGGACTGAAGACTCCGAGGAGGTGGTAGGCGATCGGGAGTTTCTGGATTCTTTATCCGGTGTTTTGAGGGCCGCCCGACGGAGGGCTGTCGTTTGGGCCGCGTTGAGGAGCGAGTAAGGGCGAGAGGATCGGCCGCCGCCGGGGCTTGGAGGTAAGGGGCGGACCCGCAGCGGCCGGGCCCTGGCGATCTTAATCAACAGGTTCCCGGGAGCGCGGCGGGGGAGGGGCGGCGGGGCTCTCACCCTCTCTCAGACCGGCCGCCCCGCGAGGGTCCCTTGGGGATCCCCAGGCTGAGCCCGGCGCCGCGGTGCCAGCCCAACCTTTGTCCCTTGGAGGAACGCTCCCCGGCGCGGTTGCCGGTCGGTCGGTTCCCTGGGCCGAGGGAAGCACCTTGGCGCGGTGGCGGGCCACCCTCGCCGGGAGTCGTCTGGCTGCTGGGCACCCAGGCCCGGCGTTTGCGAGTCCCTGGGACTCCCCCCTCACCCCACCCCCGGCCGGATCAGGGAACCAGCCTGGGAACCACTTTCCCGTGGAAGACGGAATGCAGCCAGCGTTCCTGTGCCTGAGTCAGCGCCTGGTGTTCTGCTACTCATTGCGTTCTTCAGATAAACAGTTCCTGCTTCCTGGTGACCACTGCTACGAGAAAAGCCGGCGTCTGCAGCGGCTTTCTCAGAACTGAGACGGGGGGACTGTCGGTTGAACTTTGAAGCCTGTAAATGCTTGCGAGCTACTTTCAATGAATGCCGTTTGGAACGATCTTTGTTGTAAATTACGTAACTTACTAAGGATAGCTCTCACCTTCTGTCCAGCTGATTGACACACAGTAATGTGTGTGGAATTTAGATTCGGTTGAAAAGTTTTCCATGACACTTGAACTCTAAAATGAATGCAGCACCCAGGAGGGGTTTTTTTTGTTTGTTTGTTTTTGTTTGTTTGTTTGTTTGTTTTTATAGTTAGTGTGTTGTGTCTAATTTACACTTTCAAGAACTTAAATTCTGAAAGCTAGTGTAGCAAGAATTCTAAAGTTTTGATTTAGCGGATAAAGTGGAAGGTATTTCAGGTTTTAATAAGGCACTGTCATGTTTTAATGATAGTATTCTAATTATCCTTTTAAATTATGCCAGAAATTAATAACTTGTTAAATTTTGCAACAGGAACAAATTATGTGATGTGCTGGTTGGTGTCTTTGAAGTATAGATATTGGAAATGAAAATTAACTACACTTTTTAGAAGATGAGCCGTTTTTCTGGTATTTCCGTGGACACGATTTCTTGCTTAAAAGGTCATTCTAAACTGTTGTAGCAGGCTTACATTAAAATTTAAAGAGTTTATAGGTAAACCAAAGATATAAAAACAGATTCATAATCTTCTAAAAACTGAGTAAATTTGCCACTAAAAACTAAAAGTCATCACCCTGAATTTGACAATAATGGTGGACTCTTAGTGGTTTTTTTAGAATGTTAAAATAGATGAGAGACTTACTATAATTCTACCTAAGGGTCATCCAAAGTGGTACCGTGGTTTAGCTATGCATGTCGTCTTAGAAATTGCAATTTAAAAAAAAAAAAGATTTATTTTTATTTTTTATTTATATGTGCGTGGGGGCGGGCTATTGACACGTAAGTGCATGTGCCAGTGGAAGCCAAAGGAATTGAAATCCCCTAGAACTAAAGTTCCAGGCTCTTGGGGACCACCCACTGTGGGTGCTGGGAACATAACTTGGTTCCTCTGCAAGAGCAGAATATACTCTTTAATGCTGAGCCCTCCATCTAGGCCGCTGTATTGTGATCTGATTAAAAATCTCAGCCTCACTACCCATAGTTCCCCACCTATGTAAGCCAAAAGCCAAATCTGCTTTCTGTCTTGTCATGTCTAAAATCCTTGTGTTCTTTGTTTAAGATACTGTGTAGACCAGAGTTCTGAGCCACTGTTTGGTATTCTCTTCTGTTAAGTTTTCTTCTGTATTGTGTGCACTGCATGCATTAATAAACTCACATAATTGAGAGTAACCTCCTTGAAGTCCTTTCATGGATCATATATGTTAATTACAAACAAACTACCTTCATATTAATCTTTACCCGCAAATTGGACTCAAGTGAGCACTGTAGTCTAACAAAGTTAACACACATTTAACTGTCACAACAATCAGACTTTCAAATAAATTTAAGATGACAATATTTAGCATATTCTTTTAACCTTTCCACAGGTAAAATTCATGCTTTCTTTTCATATATGTTACAGTGAACAATATTTTTGGAAATGTTTTGGGAAAAAAATTGGACTTATGTATGAGTATATTAATGTGTCCTATTCCTCTGATGCTTCCCTGATTTCAGAGTGTTTATTATACACTTTCCTGAATTACAGGATCACGAAGTTGGAAGTAATCTTGTGTATGTACAGAACATATTCAGGTCTCAGGGACAAGATAGGGTTGTAAAAGACGTGATGAGTTTGAAGTAAATGTTTCACACTTGTCTTGGTATTCTACTTTTAGTGGTGTCCTCATTGCACATACCTGCCCACTTCTCCCTAGGATCTTGCTTGGTATGTAGCCCAAGCTGGCCTACACCTGGTAGTGTAACTTAGACTGGCCCCAAGCTCCTCATTCTCTTGCCTTAGACTCCTAAGTACTGACATTGCAGGTATGTGCCACCACGCCCAGCTCCTTACTAATTATTAATTAAATCAGTAAGTCACTTTCTCCATATCATATTAATAACTGCCAGGGTTGTATGCCCTGCCCTCCTCACTTCTGTGGTTTTTCTTCCTTTTTTGTTTTTATAACTACACAATTTAGTCCTTTTCTGAAGTTTTTTCTTTTCTTTTTTAAAATACTTCAAACAGTGCTTAATGAATATCCATCTGTGTGTCTCTGAAAAATGTATGTTTTCCCAAGATGTATACCACCTGCAAAGCAAACTGTTGACAGCAGTTTGATGTGCATTTTTAACTTGATTGGTTCCAGCCAGATCATCCCTTGAGGGCAAATGATTTTCTCCTGCATTTACTCTATGAGCTGAAGTGTTTTCTTATCTTTGTCCATGGTTAGCATTGTCAGTTTTAAATTTTTCTGACCATTTGGGTGAGAAATTGTGTCTTTGTTTTCTTTCTTTAAAAGATTAAACTTTTCTATATTGGCACAGTCAAGAAACAGAAGTTTCATGTACTCTCCTTTCTTAAAGTCAGCCTTCCCCCAAACTTTACTCATAGCAACTAAAGATTTCCCTCCTATAATCTCTCTTTTTACCATATTATTTAATTTTTATTTAGTTTTTCTTGCCATTCATTTGAAGTTTTTATAGTTTATTAAATCCTCTGTGAAAGACACACAGAACCTCTCCTCTTTGGGGAGGGAGTAGTTCGAGACGCTGACTATTTTTCAAAGACCAGCTATGTCTTGCTTGAGCTGGAGATTGTCCTTCCTCTTCAGGCTTGTTCACCACCTTGTAGTACCTGCCTTGTCAGCACCTTCTTCATTGTTTTCTTGAAGTCTTTTTCTTCTTACACAGGCCATGTCTTGCAAGTCTATGTAAAGGTGTGGAATACTCCAAGCATTTGCATTCCATCTTTGTGGAGGTGCCATGCAAATCTTTACCTTGCCAGTATGAATGTATGTGCTGCTTAGGCACCATCTCTCCTTCCTTTCATTTAGCATGTGATATATTTTAGATTCATCTATCCTGAGCATACCCAGTTCTTCCAGTTTATTGCTGAGCACAGTATTCTCATGTATGAATACCAGCATTTATTTATCTATTCAC
>JADRCD010201675.1:33127-43754 GCA_019843815.1 Montemys delectorum
TTGCTCTACCATAAACAGTTCACTTGTGTCATAAATTCAAATTCTATACAGCTTTTCTGTTTGACTCAAACATTATTTTGAGATTCTATTTAGTATAAACTTCCTCTCCCCCCCTCTTCCCCCCCCCCCCCCCCCCCCCCCCCGTTCTAGGGATTGTACATGCTAGGCAAACTAAGCTGCTGTATACTTCTCCCTAGGCTCTGCCTCTCATTATGTATTTACTTGTTTGGGAGGAAGGGGAATGCTCTTAGTAATGTAGCCTTGGTTGACTGGAATTCACTATGTAGACCAGGCTCGCTTTGAATTCAGAGATTAGCCTGCCTCTGCTTCCTGAGTGCTGGGATTCAAGATGGCTCATTCCATATATTTTTTAATTGGGAGAGTTGTGTTTGAAAAGCGTTTGTTCATTTTTACTAGTATTAATGTGTTTGTGTTAACACTGTGTAATGAATCATTTGAGCATTGTATTCTTTTCTTTTTATGTGAGTTCTCCTAGGATTCTCTTTCTGTAGTTCTGGTACAGCAGCCAACAGTTAACATTGTACTGAGTTTTTGTTCTTATTTGATTTCGATGGTAGATTTTAGGTTTCTTAAATATAATGGTACAAGGCAATAAAGGATAGCCACAAGTTAATGTGTAAGTTGCAGAGTGAGTACCAGCTGTCTTGGCTGGGCCACCTAAGACTGTCTCAAACAACAGCAGCCAAACACAAAGGAAACTAGAGCATTGTTTGTACTCTCAATAATACTGTGGAACCAAAAGTTCATTGTATTCTTGTTTGGTGACATATGAATTCACCATCTTCCTTGTTAAGACTCTTTTCCTGTTCTGGTGATACATCCTCACTTTATAGTCCTGAATATACTGTTACAACTTCCTCAGTCTAAACTTACAGGTTAGTCTTGCTGTGTCTTTAGTTTTGATTTTGGTTAATATTCCTGTCCCAGTAAGTCTAAACTAGTTTTTTGGTACTTCTTCATTGACAAAGCAATACCCCTTCCCCCAGTATTTTTTAATTTGTTTACCAGCCTGCCATCTAGATAGAGGTAATCATCTATGAGTTTACTGACCTTTGAAATGTTCTTTCTCTACTAGGCTGTAAATCAGTCAGTGTTAGAAGCTGAAATATCTTGTAATGAAGTTTTAGAGACGTAAAACTTTATGTAAGCATGTGTTAAGGGAAATGACTGATTGGAGGGAATGGAGAGACTCCATAGTGAATACATTTAGAACAGAACAATAGCCATGCAAGTTTAATAACTAGAATTCCTTGAGTATTTTTTATTCTGTCTTTTAAAAAATGCATTATTATTGTGTATGTATGGTGTGTGTGTGTGTGTGTATACACACGTGAGTGTGTATTGTGGCACACATGTGGAGGTCAAAGGACAACTTAGTTCTCTTTCTGCGCCATAGGTTCAGGGATCACATTCAGGTGATCATGCTTGCATGGCAAGTGCTTGTACCTGTTGTGCTGTCTCTCTGCCCCTTGTTATTGTGAGTCATTAAGATGATAATAGAATGCTGTCAGAAGTTATGAACCTGACCTTTTTTCCAGTTTCAGGGAATCAAACCCAAAGCCTCATACATAGGAAATTGCTACCCCTAACCACATACATCCCCAGCTTGATATATTTGAAAGTATTGGTATCCCTCTTGAAATTTAAAACCTCTATGCTTATTTTTTAAAGTTAATATTAGTTTTGAAATTACAAAGATAACAGGTTGAGTTCCCAGTACCCAGTGACTCATAGCTGTCTGTAACTCTTAATTCCAAGTGATTCAATGTCCTTTTAAAGCAACAATCACATACATATATACATGCAGGCAAAATGTTCATTTACATAAAAGATAAATCTTCAAAAAAAAAGCTGTTTTCCCAGTTTTTGTTAATAACTTTATAAATTTTCTGTGCATTTGCAGAAGTGGGTGGTATGCAGTGCTGTTTTGAAACTTGCTTTTTTCACATGCCTTTGTATCATATCACTTCATCTAGCTAGGGCATCATAATAAAATACCCAAATTTAACAAAAGTAAAGATCTGGAAGTGTAGCTCAGGAGTAGAGTCACCTAGGGAAGGGGGCAGAAAGAAAATTAACAGTATGTCTTACAGAGTATATCAAAACTATGATTATCTCAGTTTGTATAAAATATAAAGGTAATGTAGTTTAAATCTTTAAGTTAACAAGTCTTTGACATCCAGAGTGTGTTTAATACTAATAGTACATCTCAATTAGAATAATAATTTTTCATTAGAAGCATTCATGAACTATGTAACAATATTTTGGTTAGCAGGAGACCATAAGGTTATAATGGAGCTGAAAATTTGATGTCATCTAGTGATACTGTAACAAAGCACAACTTACTCTGTGCTCATGGTGATACTGGTATAAACAAACCTTCCACAGTACTAGCCATATAAAGGTATATAGCAATGTAGTTTCATAAATGAGAAAAAATTACTGCTAGTGGTTTATATATTTGCTATACTATAATGTACTTTAATATTTTAATGTGTATTTTTTATTTTCAAAAATACATTTACAGTAAAATAGTCCTTCAGCACCACCATTAGCCTTAGGCATTGTATCTTTACCCTTTGCTTTGATTGAATCAAATGTCCACATTGAATTGGCTTCTACTAAGTTCTTGTGTATGCTTTCTGATGTTTATAATAATCTGTCTAATGATGCACTTCTTAGAATATCTCCCTCATTAAGTGAGGCACCCTATGGTTGACCTGCATTTAAATTGTATTAAATTCCCTATGGTTAACCTGCATTTAAATTTTATTAAATTCATATTATAAAAAGTAAAAAGAATACTGAGCTGCTCCAGAATATTTAAAATATTTCTATATTAGTTATTAAATTTAAATTAAAGTTAAATTTAAAATTTTGTTCTTCAATCATTCCAGTTATATTTCAAGGGTTCAGTACCTCCGTGTGGCTGGGAGCTGTAGCAGTATAACTTTTAAAGTTTGATGGTGTCCCATTACATAACTTTTTCTATTATTTATTCAATTTTCTGTTTGTGGATTATTTATTTTTTATAACCCAATTTTCTATTGGTAGATTATTACCTCTAAAGTTACATTGTTGAAGTTGCTATACTTACAGAAATACATTATATAGGAATAATTCCTAAATGAACTAATAAATTTTTATTTTTGGTAGAAATTTCCTTCAAAAATATTATATAGCATCAACAATATATAAAGTCATTTCAAACTATAGTTCCCAAGAGTGAACATTATTGGTCAGTTATACCAGCAATACAGAAACAATGGAAAAGTAAAACTTTTTAAATGTTTATATCACCTTTTTTAAAACTAATTTTTAATTTTTTTAAATTTATGTGTATAGTGTTTGTATGAGTATATGCCCTGTGTATGCTGGTGCCCTCAGAGGCCAGAAGAGGGCATGGTATCTCCTAGAGTTGGATTTATAGGAGCTGTCTGATGTGGATACTGGTAACCAAACTTGGATCCCATGGAAGAGCAGGAAGCACTCCTTACTGCAAAACTACCCTTCTAGCCCCCACCCCCAATTTATTTTTTAAGTTATCAGACAAAATAATGGGTTTCTGTATAGCATTTTCATGCATACATGCCATGCTTCCTTTGTTTGTATTCTTGTATTCTCTCCCACTACCTTCTTCCACCTTCAGTGCCTCTCTCTTCTTATATCGCCTTTTTACTTATGTAGTTGAGGGAAGATTGGTTCACAGTGAAACAGTTGAAAAAGTAAAAGTAGGCAGACCTCAGGTAAGAGGTGAAATGCTGAATTGTCCTTTTTGTCTAGGTTTTCTGGCATGTGGTGACATGCATGTGTATGGTATACGTGTGTCATATGATTGTACATACAACACAGTTGCAGATTAAAGCTCTAGGATGTAAAGTAATTGTGTGAAATGCTGAGTTGTCCTTTTTGGCTAGGTTTTCTGGCCTGTGGTGACACACATATGTAAGGTAGTTGTGTGCCATATGATTGCAGGTTAAAGCTCTAGGATGTAAAGTACTTGTGTGAAATGCTGCTGTGACCATGCTAATTTCACTTAACTACTTTGTCACAATTGTCATTAAAGAATTTGGAAGAGAATTCTCTTTGGACTATTAACTGTTTTGTGGTAGGTATGGTTTTCCTCTTCTCCCGTGTCTTAGTTCCTTTCTAGTTTGCTGTGGTGAAATTCTTAGAGAAATTTAAAGGAAGGAAAAGCTTATTTTTGGCTCATAATTGAGATTACATTCCATTATTGTGGGAAAGTTATCAGCAATAGGACCTTGAGGCAGCTGATGATGCTATGGCACTATCTGCAGTCGAGGAGCAGAAAGCAATGAATGCTTGTGCTCAGCCTCCCTCCTCTTTATGTAATCCAGAATCCAAGCACAGGGAATGATGCTTCCTGCAGTGGTTGATGGCCCGCCTCAATTAACCTAATCAAGATAATCCCCCACAGGCATACTCTGGTGATTCTAAAGCCTACCAAGTTGACAGTTGAAATCAACCATCCTACTTCCTGTATCTACCATTTAACAATTCCTTCAAATTTAATGCAGCAACTACTGTGTTTCTAATATGAGCATACCTTGCACTGCCCAGGATCTAGAAGAGCCTATATAGAAGACTAGAATTGCTACAGATTATTTGTATTCTAGTTGGGAAAGTACGGGAAAGTACTTACACATATAAATAAGTGAGCAAGTAGTACAGAATTTTTAAAAACTTTTATCTGTATTATTACATTTTATATGTGGATGTAGATGCATACATGCCATGCCAGGCATGTGGAGGTCAGAGAACAACTTTTGGGAGTTAGTTCTCTCCTTCTACCATGTGAGTCTAGGAATGAAACTCCTGTTTGGTCATCAGGCTCAACATTAAGTGCCTTACAAAAGCCATCTGGTTGGCCTGCAGGTAGGACATGTAAGTAATATATAAAGTACATAAGGACAAGGTAAGTAGTACATAAAGCATGCTTTCAAACTTGGTTATAGGGGCTGGAGAGCTGGCACCGAGGTACAGAGAACTAGCTGCTCTTCAGAGGACCCAGATTCAAGCCTCAACAACCAAACAGTGGCTCATAAGCATGTGTAACTCCACTTCCGGGATATCTGACACCTTCTTTTAGACTTCATAGGCACCAGGGACATACTCAGTACACATACATATATATGCAGGCAAAAGACTCATAAAAGTAAATCTTTTTTTAAAGACGATTATAATGGGGGTGATAGAAGTACATTTATTTGTATACTTGTATAAAAATGTCATAATGATACCATTATACAGTTTATATCTACTGATATAAAAAGGAAATACTTGATCATTAAATCAACCATTAATAGGTCCTTTGGGGCTTGAGCTGTTCTAGCAGTATTGATAAGATTTTGACAAGAATGTGGACCCATAATTTTGCATGATATCAGACAGCTGCCTTGACATTGTTTACTTTTTAATAGCAAATTATTCATAGGCAGATGTTGTAGTACACACCTTTAATCTAGCACTCAGGAGGCAGACGCAAGTGGATCTCTGAGTTCTAGGCCAGTGTGGTCTACATAGCAAGTTCCAGTACAGCCAGGGTTACAAAGACCCTGTCTAGGGGAAAAAAGTTATATTCTTTTGTTTTTTTCCTTTTTTAAAAAATTCGTTTGATTGCTTTTAACTTTTATCATTGTTGTAAATAGTATCCTACTTGTGTTCTCTGTTTATGTAAAGTATACATACTCTTTTCTTTGCTATGAACTGGGGCCAGTATATGCTAGTCATGCATACACTATTAGATATACCCTTAACTACACTTTATTTCTTTTTATTCATAAACTATTTTGTTTGCTGTAGTACTAGTTTTACTTTAGCCCAGTGTGAATGCAAGTAAAAACAGTGGACTGCCTTTTAAAAAGGGGTGTGGGGAATAGAGTTCCTTTTATGAATACTTAACAGTCTGTTACATATTACTGTTATTCAAATCAGTTTAATAATGTCTGTGTTTTGTTAATATTTTTAGACCTTAAGGCTCTTTTACTTTGACCTGATATGTATATTGTCATCCTACCAGAATATATAATTCTAGTATTAGAAACAGTGTCCCTCAGGAGAGATACTTAAAAATAACCATTTCTTCTTATTACTTTTACTCCTGAGGTACTTAGCATCACTGCTCATTACTTCAAAGGAAAAAATTAATTTAATGGAAAAATGGTCATAACTTAACCCCATAGGCATGACTTTGATAAATAGTAATCTAACCTTAAAATGAATTTTAGGCTTAAAGACTTCTCACCATTTACTAGCAATACATGTTGTTTTAACTCTTTTGGTAAAATTATAAATGAGGATGTGCATAGTAAGCCTGTCTCCTATCCAGATAAGTAGTTCTTTTAGCCAAAGATGCTCAGGCAAAGGATTACTTGTTGATACATAACACAGTATATGCTGGTATACCCAGTGCTGCCTAAAGAATTTGAGTATAAAGCCAAGCCCTGTAAAATACTGAGGATAGATGGATGATGGATGGATAGATAGATAGATAGATTGATTGATTGGTTGATTTAAACATGCTTATGGTAAAGCTTAGTTCATAAGTTCGGGACAGTAAGAAATCAATATATAATAGTTTTTAAAAACTATTATGACAACAAATTATACAAGTTCTGAAAATAGATTTTCCTTCCTCTCGTTTCATTACGTGTTACTCACCCTTGTTCACAATGGAAACCGGAAAGCAGACTGAAGTCTATATAATGTACCCAAGGAGGACCATTGTATTGCACACAGTATGAGAGCATCAAATACAAATTAGATATTAACTCCATGAGAGAGCTTGAAATCTGCTTGGTTTAATGTGGCAGTAAATATTCTAATTTCAAGGTAGAAATTGGATGGTGCCTCAAAGGCATGAATAGCCTTAGCAGAGTACGTTGTGGAAGAGAGCAGGTGAGTTTAAGGAGATTTCATAAGACAGTGGAAAGGAAAAGTTTAACAGGCTGAAAAAATAAACTAATTTTTTAATGAGTATAAGAAACAATATATTGGTTATGTGGAGGTAGGAATTTTAGAAGGATTACATGGGAAATAGTTTTACTTGGGAACTGGGGAGGGAAACGTAAGATGGGAATGTGTTTTAGGATTAAGTCAAAAGAAATCACAAAAGTGTCAGGCTAAGGAATTTCAAACATGTCCTACAGGATAATGTAAAGTACCCTGGAATCAGACTTCAGGCACAGACAAATTTTGTACCTTGCTAAAGGCACTCCATTCAACAAAGAGACTGCTGCGAAGTTTAATTTAGATTATGCATGCAGCGTATCGAGGCCAGTGAATGAATGTTGCATACTTAACCCTCTGTAAACAGTAGCTTTAAAAAGAAAAAGACAACAAAAACTTCCAAAGGAGCACTGTCATGGTAATAGGGGTTCTTTGAGAAAAGTTAAATCTGGCAGCACTGTGAGAAATGAGCCACAAAGAGCAAGACCCGAGGTTGAGTTACTGAGCTCAGAGAAAGCATGCACGAGATGGTGGAATAGCATGGGAAGAGAGAAGCTAGGATGTGTGTGAAATGCCATTAAAATGCCAGATAGCTCTGTTTATTTAGGGATATTACAGGAATGATTTTCAAGCTCAAATTTTAACATAGGGAGATAGTTTGTTGATCAGCTGGTCTGTTAACACTTTTAATATATTTTTTTAGAGCTATAAGTTATTATTTTATTATTGAAAAGTTTATCTGGTTAAGACAAGTGGCTCACCTTGACAATTCATGTTGAAGTTGGAACTTAACCCTCTGTAAGCAGTAGCTTTAACAAGGACATGAGTAGGACGTGACAGAATAGAGAGGAATTTTTTAATGTAAGATCACTTGGAAACTGGAATGTTGGCAGCTTAGTTTCATTTTTCATGGCTAGTAGGGGAGGAATCACATTTCTAACATTTCTCCATAGGACTCTCTCTGCACCTTTATTAGCTCAGTTTTTAGGAGCCTTGAGCAATAAATGTGACATACGTCAGGTGGTAAAATAAGATTGTGATCCATTAACAAATGTAGTATGAAGCAATCAGTTGAAGAAACATGTTTATTTTCTCTGACCATATTTTAAAAGCTGGAGAGTAGTGTAGTTATGTGACTTTTCAAGAAAGCAGTTACTGTTCTTTAGAAACAGCATTGTGGAGCCACAGGAATGTTCGCCTCTTTGGATTTTCTGCCTTGTTACTTCTAGTTATGTGACTTAACTATTCAGTGCCTATTTAGGAAGAGGAGTATCTGCCTTGCCTACATTTTAGGGAATTTGTGGAGATAAGACTAAGAAATTGTATTTCCAGTGCACTATAGAAAACATTTTGGGCCAGCTAGGTGGCTCTGTAGGAAAAACCACTTGCTGCATAAACCTGGCAGTCTGAATGCTGTTTCTGGAACCTATGTAAGGTAAAAAAGGAAAGAACCAACTCCACAGAGTTGTTTTCTGACCTCCAGTAGGTGTGTGTGCAACACACACACACACACACACACACACACACACACACACGCGGTAATAAAATTTTAAGCAGTCTAAATGTAAGATGAGAATGTTTAAATTACTTACAAACGAATTTGTTTTAGTGCCTGATCCAATGATTAACATTGTGCTAAAACTCCTAGTTTTTTTGTCTGTTTATTTTTGTTTTAGTTTTAGTAAACACACTGAAAGGGTATGGATAGGGGGAGCTCTCTAGCCTGGCCTTCAGTCCATACAATTTGGGCAGCAGTAAGAGATACGAAGTAAAGTGCCTCTGAATAAAAATGAGGGTGCTTCACAGGGCACTGTCCAAAAACTGAGGGCACAGGACAGATGGGATTAGTGCTGGGAAGGCGCAGGTGGGAGGCCACTTCATAACATTTCGTTGATGATCAAGTTATCATGGACCCATCTTTATCCATCGTCATGGTGACTGTCATTGAAGGAGAAGACTCCTCTGGTGCTCTTGAAGATTTATAGTAAATTCCATGACTTGCAGTAATGAGTCCTTCATCACTGAAAATTTCTGGCCCCTTTGTGAAAAATTTTGACTAGTCTTTGCAAAACGGGATACCAGCCTGCTGCTAACAAGTATTTGTGGGGACAGCAGTGCAGACCCATAACAATGAGTTCTCATAGTGTAGCTATAGTGGCTACATCGTGTAATAAGTCCTGTTTGCCATAAAGTCATTAACATAGGCACTAGGAATTAACACTCTTTAAGTTTTTTTTGTTTGTTTGCTTTGGGGGGTTGGGTTTGATTTGGGAGTTATATTTTGAGGTAGAGTCTGACTATGTACCTCTGACTGTCCTGGAACTCCATTTACACCAGGCTAGCCACAAACTCACTAAGATCCATATGCTTCTGCCTCCCAAATGCTAGGATTAAAAGCAATGTGTCACTACACCCAACTTCTTTTGTCTTTTGAGACAGGGTTTCTCTGGGTAGTTCTAGCTGTCCTGTGTAGACCAGGCTAACCTCGAACTCACATATCTACCTGCTTCTGTCTCCTGGGTGCTGGGATTAAAGGCATGAGCCACAACACCTCACTACACCCAGCTTCTTAAATTTGTGTTTTAAAGTTTATTTTCAGGCTGGTACTAGAAGAAGAGAGCTTGGGGAACATGAGCGATACTTTAAAAGTAGAATTTGTTATCTTCTTTTGAGTACTTAACCCATCCTTCCTCTTCCTTAGGGATGGGAAAAAGGGAATGGCCTGACTCTTTTGAGTTCTATATTTTAAAGTTCTATATAATTCTCCTAGGTCTAATTATTGCCCTAAGTATTTTAGAATTATACTTAACTCTCCACCTCAAAGCCTTTGTAATAGCCATTTTTAAAATTACCCTTTTTATTCTTTCTGCTGCTTTACTCACTCATGTGTGAAGTATTAAAATATTGTCATTATTGGCTACTCTACTTACATTTTCCTCTCCTCAGCTATAGTTACATTATAGTTGTATCCTGAAAAGTCATTTTGTTCTATTCTTGGCTATCAATAATCTCTTGGGCTAAGGAAGAAATTTGAACATTTTAACTTAGTATTCAGAAGTAACTGGTTTTATCTTGTTTCTTACATTGGCTGTGTTGTCTAGACTGTTTTTATCTTCTAGGGCTTATATATTCTTGCTTAGTAGCCAAATACCAATCAAGAAAGGCCATATTATGGGTCATTTAAAACTACATGTTTAAAAATCCATTTTTTAGCCTGCTTGAAAATGGCATAAATACCTTTTCCTCACTCTTATTATGTCAGAGTTGAAAGTGATAATGGCACAGTTGAAGTAACCAAGTATTTGATACTTTTGATACTGTATGGCTCCTAACTAATTCCCACCCCAAGTGTGAAGTCTTAGAGAGCTCTAAGAACCTTAAATTTTGTGTTTGGTGTGAACAAATAGAGAATTTCCCACTGATTAAGACAAAATACTTTTTTACTTAAATATATATAGCAGATGAGGACCCTAATTATCTGGTTTAGGAAAAATTATCATGGCAACTTGGTAGCAGTTGCCTAGTAAACACAAGGCTCTGGGTGTGATCCTTAGCACCAGAGGAAAAAGAAGAAAAAGGACTGTGGTCTTTGGGCACTGTTCCCTGCACCCACTTCCTTACATTGCATGGTACTGCT
>JADRCD010201678.1:1075-32995 GCA_019843815.1 Montemys delectorum
AGAGAGAGAGAGAGAGAGAGAGAGAGAGAGAGAGAGAGAGAGAGAGAGATACAGACATACACATATAGACACAGGCACATAGATACACACACAGTGACACACAACACACAGACACACACACAGAGAAAGAGAGAGAGATCAACCGACAGACACACACACACACACACACACACACAGACATAGAAACACAGGCACAGGCACACACAGACACACAACACATATACAGACACAGCCCACACACACAGAGACAGAAAGACAGACAGACAGACATAGAGAGACACGGGCACATACACATAAATAAAAACAAAACTTAAAGAAAGAAAACGGACCTCGAAGCTGACGTGTGCGTGTGTGTGGCAAGGACAGAGAATTGGGCTCTGTGGCGGAACTCCCAGACTGTTTTAGGGAGAGCAGCCACAGGAATGTGCCATCGGAGGGTAGGAGATGACAGCTCCTAATCAAGGACAGGATCCTGTGGCTTGACCATGTGACTGCAGCCTCAGGGACCAGACTCAAAAAGCCACAGGGATTAGTCTGAGAAGCCCCATGACTAAAGTCCCAGCCTTAGGCCTGGTCACTTAAGCTTTAATTGTCCCTGCTGTTGCCATTGTCTTCTATAGATTGGCTCTGTGGGGACAGGGAACTCACATTGGTGAGCTTTGTGGTGGCTGGATGTTGCAGCCAGTTACAAATACTTTCTGTGAAGGCAGAGCTGTGTGACTTAGCGGCTTGACCGGAGCTCCGGAGCTGGGGAAGTGGGCAGTGATTCTCACATGTGATGTCTGTTGGCTTACCATGCACCAGGCCTTGCTTAAAGCTCTTTACCATTGAAGAAGGCAAGGCAGAGACGGGTGAAGTCACTTACACAGTCTCAGGGCCAGGGAGAGATCAGTCCGGCTGCAGCAGGGCCATTGCTGACCCATGCAATGCCACATGATGATGGGCTGTTCTAGATCTCGCAAGGAGGAAGGAGCCAAGAGGGGCAGTGTGCAGGCCCTGTGCAATCCTTAGGCCATGCTTTGCTCCCAGGAAGGGTCACCCGACTCTGAGTACCGCTAGAGGCAGCTCCCTCTGCCTCTCCAAGAGTCTCAGGGAAGGGCAAAGGGAGCAGAAGTCACACACCTTGCAGTTGACTTTCTGGGGGCACTTCTGTGTGGAATCTTAGGCCCCGTGGATGGGTCTAGCCTGGCAGCTTCATGAAGCCGTGTCGGGTCAGCTCATTTGGGATGGGCCTGGCTCCTTCCAAAGACATCGCCCTGAGGTTCTGAGGGTTAGAACCAGCCACAGGCTCCTTCTTTTCGTTCTTCTCAGGTGTTCAGGCCCCCAGCTTGCTGCTGCTGTGACATGGTATCTCTTTCTTCTCCAGAGAACCATCACGTAGCCCAGGCTGTTCTGAAACTAACTCTGTAGTTCAGGCTAGCCTCAAACTCCCAGTCCTCTTACTTCTGACTCCCAAGGGCTGGAATTATAGGAGTGCACAACAACCAAACCACTACCACCACCACCACCACCACCACCACCACCACCACCAAACCCTTTCTGTAATAAAAAAGGGGAGCCAGGGTATGGTGGCACACCAAACCATAGTTTCTCATATCTAGCAATTTTGAGAGAGAGATATCTCTCCAGCTCTCTTCTGGGCCACCAGACTTTGAGACGGCCCACAGAGGTGCTGGGGATGCGACAAGTAACATGGGTCGTTTAACCACAAGTATAAATGAAACCGTGTGTGTGTGTGTGTGTGTGTGTGTGTGTGTGTGTGTGTTTCTATCTCACCTGAATTTTAGTAATGTCTCCTTCCCTTTATCCTAACCACACCTTAATTAATTAAGCCACCTGTTGGTGCTTTGGGTTCCCAGCTTTCTCCCTGGCATCATCTGATTCACACAAAGGTTTTCTTTTCCTGGCAATCTCCCCTTCTTCGCAGATACCCCCAAACCCTTGCTAGGCCTCTGGCCTCTCTCTTCCTTGCCCTGCCCTCTCTGGTTTCCCCTATCAGGGGTCCTCCTGGCACTGTTAGGCAGGCTAGGAGGCATTGTTACCAAAGAGGGAGCCAAGAAAAGACAGAACAAAGCAAACAGGCCTTTATTTAAAAGCACGGCATCATTCTCACATAGGATTTTGTGCAAAGCCCAAGAGAACAATCCGTGCTATTATGTGGATAGAGAGATACATTTTCCCCGACGGAAG
Organism: Montemys delectorum; assembly: GCA_019843815.1. NCBI lineage: Eukaryota > Metazoa > Chordata > Mammalia > Rodentia > Muridae > Montemys > Montemys delectorum. The sequence goes on from JADRCD010201678.1 coordinate 3,266, forward strand.
TAACTCCTTTGTTTGGCAGTTTATGAAAACTGCAAATCCAAGAGAACTTGGTGTTGCGTTTTTGTGTGTCCCCGGTTTCAAAGAAGATGATGCCCAAGGAGGTCTTCCTTCTCTGATAGGAGGTTCGTCTCGGGGAAGAGACAACACTGAGGAGGAAACTGGAAACACACACTGGAAAGCCTGAGGTCTTTCTGGGCTTTGGAGCTCTTGGGATGCTGCAGGAACTTGCAGCATGACCACAGGTAACCCTGCTCCTCTCCGGATCTGTATTTGCTGCGTAAATGTCAGCAAGGTACCTGTCATAACGGGGCCTCTGCAGACACCTGGGATGATGTCTTTAGTCTTTATCGTGTCCATCACTTAAGTTGGGGCTGAAGATGGATCCTAGGTCCTTTATCATCTTAGGCAGATGTGGTGGGAGTCCCCTGCTCCCCACTCTGGGCTTTCTAACATGTCCTATCTTACTCCTCACTGCCATGGTTAACTCCCACACTGTCTCCCAGCATGGTGGAATGTCTGAATACTTTAGACTGGTCTTCAGGGAAGGGCTGTATGGAAGGGTGCTAGGCAGCCTGCTGAATCCCACCAGGAGACAATGAAAAAGCTCAGGAGAAATGCTTTGTCCCAGATGGTGCCTGTAAGTATAGCTAGCACATATGTGCTCACGTTGTAACACAGTTATCTAGTTAGCTTTCTGTTTGATTGTGTGTGTGTGCTTGTGTGTGGCACTGGGAATAAAACCAAGGGCCTGGGAAATGCAAGGCAAGTGCTCTGCTTCTGAGCAATATTCCCAGATCTTCTTTCCCACCATGCCCTAATTTGTGGTTTATTATAACTATTTTTAGTTAGTATACAAAGTAGTGAGTCTTACTCACTGACTTTTTTCTTTCTTTCTTTTTTTTTTTTTGAAACAGGGTTTCTCTGTTGGCTGTCCTAGAACGCACTCTGTAGACCAGGCTGGCCTTGAACTCACAGAGATCCGACTGCCTCTGCCTCCTAAGTGCTGGAATCAAAGGCATGCACTACCACCATGCCTGACTCTTACTGTGATATTCACACACACACACACACACACACACACACACACACACTCGTACTCTGTCCATGTTCAGTGACCCTCTTCATTACTATGGTAATCCCAGTTCCTTGTGAGACCCTTTCCTCTCCCAATAATCCCCTTTCTGTGCTCAATGGCACATTTACTTGAAACCTTATCAAACACCTCTGTTTGCCAGATGCCTTAGTAAGCCTGAAGACTGTACAGATTAAATCCTTGCCGTGAAGAAGTGTGAAGGAAAGCTAGGTGTGTCAGTACCCATCTCTAATCTAAGCCCACAAGAATCTGAGGGAGGAATATTGCCAGTTCAAGACCAGTGTGACCACATATAACTCAAAAAAGTGTGATGAGAAGTGTCATTATGTATTAATTATAATACATAATTATAATTCAGCTAAATAACTATGATACTAAATAAAGGCATATTTATCAAGCACTGTTTTACATTGTTAACTCTGGTAACTTCATATCACAACTCTTGTCAGGTGACTACTATACTATTATTATCCCACTTTTACAAGTGAGAGAAAAGAAACTTAGAGGCAGGAAGTGACAGGACCAACCAGGGTCACACAGTCAATTAATATGCCCAGTCAGTGTTAAATGCGCTATGGTGTTGAGTGGGTGGCTGATTGGGCGGCTAGGCACAAAGTACCACTGAGACTTCTGTGGCCCAGCTCTGCCTCTAAAGAGGTAACGATGGGACACAGGCATGGCCAGGGATAGGTTCACACCATCCTATGACTTGAGTCTGTCTGTCTGTCTGTCTGTCTGTCCGTCTGTCTCTCTCACACACACACTCACACACACACACACACACACACACACACACACACACACACCCCATGGCTATGGATGAGAGGCTATGTTAATTATTTTGACTGTGGTTCTTATTTCATATTACAAATGTGTATCAAATCAGCAAGTTGCATAAATGTGTAGAATATATTATATAATAAATGTTTATAGTATATACAATATATAGTATATATTAATATATACAATAATAATAATAATAACCCAACATAACTAATTACAGAGACGGACAACTTGAGTTCTTAGCCCCAAAATGGCTCTGTGTTGTCAACCTCTCCTCCAATGTGGGGTGTCCTTTCACCTGCACCCCAGCAGAATCCACCTCTTGTCTGTCATTGGTTTTGCCTCCCATAGGGAGAACTCAAGCAGACTAGTCTCCCTGGGTCCTTGGGTCTCAGCCAGCTCCCAGAGGAGCATCTCCAGGTGCCCACCCCCTCCAGCCTGGTTCTGCTGCTCTGCCCCCCCCCCCCCCCCCCCCCCCCGGTTTCCTAGCATCCTCCCTCTTATCAAACCTGTTCCCTGTCTCCATGGTGACACTGCCTCACCCAGCTTCCTTGGGTGGTCTGGTTGCCTCACAGGCTAAAGCTCTGAGAACATTTTCCTAATGTGGAGCCAGAAGCTTCCACTTCCTGTGCCCAGGGCTACCCCTTTCAAATTGCCACACCCTTCACTTGAGCAGCCTCTTTGTCAACATCCCCACTCCCCCATCCCTCCCACCACACCATGCTGTGTCCAGCCCAGAGCACACATAGCCCCTCTGGGGATCCCAAAGCCTACTGGGAAGAAAGTTTCAGGGTGAGACTGTTGGCCATCCTCCACACCCTTTGGCTGACAACAGTTGAGGGAGGGTGCTAGGAAATTGAGGGGACCCAGAGCAGCAGAACCAGGCTGGAGGGGGTGGGCACCTAGAGACGCTCCTCCAGGAGCTGGCTGAAACCCAGAACCCAGGGAGGTATAAAATGAAAAATTATTAAGAAGATTAGAATGCCTCTTAGCAGAGAATCAAGCCTAGGCTCTCCAGAGTGTGGGGCCCTATGCAACTGGACAGTCCCCATGCCCTGAACTTAGCCCTGGAGAGCTGTGTGTGTGTGTTGTGGTACATATGCTATAATGAATAATGTATAATGCTGTATACATGTGACATGCTGTGAGTATGGTATGTATGGTATATATGGTCTACGTGTGTGTTTTGTGTATGTGTGTGTATGGTATGGCATGCATGTTACATGTGTGCATGTGGCATGGTATGTGGTGTTTGGGTGATGTGTACTGTATATGATGTGTACATGTGTAGTATGTGGTCTGTGGTCTGTGTGGTATGTGTATAGTGTGTATAGTGTAGTGTGTGTGTAGTATGTAGTATGTATGGTACGTAATGGTGTTCTTGGGTGTGGTGTGGAGTACATGTGATGTATATCATGTGACGTAGTGTGTTCATGGGATAGTGATGTTCACAGGTGACGCTTGCTCATAGGATGACAGTGGTTGAGCAGCTAGATCTCAAAACTGTGTTGCCAGACACTAGATTCTACCTGAACCAGGCAAGTTAGATGGTGAGCAGAGGCCAGGAGGAGTCAGGGTTGTCCAAAGTCACACAGCCAAAGGAAGACCCCTGGGAAACTACTTTCTTCCCCCAAAAGGCCTCTGCCTTTCTGATAGGTAGATGCCCCAGGATACTTTGTAACCTTTGCTTAGCCAGAGCTCCAACATGCAAAGTGCTGAATGGAAGAAGTATCCACCTGCAGGACACCTGGATGCCCAAGCTCTGAAAGACGACATAGAAAGTTACATCCAAGCACTGTCTTATCTCAGAATAAGATAAGACGTGGATGAACCAATAGGGCCACTACTGAACCTTCAGTACCCAAGGGCCCAGGTACCCTTCATTTTCCCTCAACCCCAGGCATGCCAGAAACGGTGTCTCCTGGGTTCACAGCTGGTCTCCTCCGACAGACAGGCATAGGTCAGAGCTTTGGACTCCACCGGAGTGTCTGTCTGCCTGTCATTCCTTCCTTCTATTCCCTGAAAGGTCCCAGAGCCACTGCCTTGGACCTCTGGCAGCAGTGTGGAGGGCCAGGGCTTGGTCTCCCTTCCCCAATCCTTGCAGTCTTTTTACCTTTCCCCTTCTCCTGGCACCAGCCTCACCTCCTTCCCCCCACCAGACACCATTTGAAATCCATCCTCTGGGCCCCACCCAGCCTGTCTATAGCACCTGGGCTGGGCGCTTTTCTGGAGCAGGATGTGTGGAGAGGGAGTAGGTGGGTGGGGGTGCAGCCCCCTCCTCCCCAGGGAGAACAATGAAGCCGCTGGCCTTGGTGGAAAGGTGGAGGGAGTGGGTGGGGGGCATGGAGCTGCATCAGAGCCTCTGAGTGCGGCCCCTGGGGGGACAGCTGAGTGATGAGGCCTGAGTCACATGGCCTGTGTGCTCCTTGAACTCCAGCTCCTCTGCCTGTCAGGACACATCCAGAAATGCACAGAGTAAATATTTAGAGGTAATCGTATTTTTTTTTTTTTTTGGTGGCACCTTGCACCTCCTCCTTACTGAGGATGAGCCAGGCTTGGGATTCGAGGGTGAGGAATCCAGGTAGACTCAAGATTGCCTCTGTGAGCATCGATTCAGAACTGGAGGAACATGAGGGTTGAACCCAGGCTAACATCCACCAAAGAGCCCTTTTAGTTCCACTGACCCCGGCCTTCGCTGATAACCAGGGTGCCTCCTGCAGCTGTCACTGAGCCCATCCATCCTAGCCCTTCAGCCAGATGCCCTTCCATTTCCATGGGATAGTGGGGAGGGAGGACAGTCAAGAGCAGTCCATGTTGTGCGTGCCATTTTTCTTGGCTTTACCCTGCATGGAATGTCTGTCTGCCTTGGAAGACAAGAACTTGGAGCCCAAGCTTTATCAAAGATAAAAACATTTGAGACTAAACAGTCTTTTTATAGACTGGAGCTGGGCTCTCTCGGAGCCTGTCCCGCACAGTTCCCAGCTTGCCTCTCTGAGCATGCGTAGAACACAAACCTGTTTCTAGGCACACGGAACGGAGTAGGTTTGAGGGTTGAACTGTACTTCTGGAGAAAGGGGGAACTTCAGGCAGGCCTAAGCTGCCCAGTAGTTTGGTCCACCTCTGTAGCCCTAGGGAGCCGCACACCACGGAGACAAGAGTCAGCTGGTAGGGGTTTGAGGCAGGATGGAGCCCCAATGTGCCAGGCATCTGTCTGTAACATCGCCACTCACTCAGGCACAAACAGAAGAAAATGTTAACATTTTAGGCAGTACCCACAAATCAAGCTGTCGGCTCTCCCCTGCCAGGTCTCTAGAGCTGAGACTGTTGGTACATAAGACACCAAGGGGAGAGTGGAAGGAAGAAGGCAAATACTTATTAACTATGTACTATTTACCAGGCAGTGTGTAAACATTAGCTTACCTAATCCGCACAAAGACCTTACCTATTATTAATCCTTTTTTTTTTTAAATGGATGAGGAAATGGAGGGTCACGGTGGTCAAAGTGGGTAACTAGAGGAGACATTTGATTTTGGGGTCCTTTGACTTTTGTGTGCGTTGGGGGAGGAGAGTGTCGGGAATAATAGAACTAAGTTTGGGAGTTGATTCTCTCCTCCCACCATGTGGTTCAGGGGATGAGCCTAGGTCATCAGCCTCAGCAGGAGGTCCCTTTATCCTTGGAGAAAAGTCGTTGGCCCCCCTTTTTGTTTGCCTGGATGTCAAATAGCAGTTCTGCTGGGATTATGGTAAGGTTTAAATGGGATTATTTGGATAAAGGCTAGTTAGTGCCTAGTATTAGGTGGGTCTTCAGTAATGTTGATGGAATTAAAGTGATGGCTTTGTGTGCAGAGCATCTCAGGGAATGGTAACACAAGTTCTTCCGGATGATACAGGCCCGTTAGAAGGCTTTAGACGGTGACTATTGAGAGACTAGCTCTGCACATCCAGATAGATACTGAGGTACCTGGGCATCTTTGGGGGAAGTTCCAAGAAGTCAAGAAAGGCAGAGGTCTGGGGAATCAGGGCCAAGAAGAGGAGGCTGGCAGAGACCTCAGCCTGCAGTGAAGCCCACCATTACTGAACGGGACAACACACGTGGCTGGGGAAGAACCTGGCTTCAGCAACGTCAGAGCCTGCTGCATGAGTAGTGATCCTGGGTCTCAGAGTGAAGACTGTTTTCACGAGGGACCTTGCCTTCCTGCTCTGAAATTTTATGCTTCCTCCTCTTCCTTTTCTTCATCTCCCTCCTCCTCCTCCTCCTCCTCCTCCTCCTCCTCCTCCTCCTCCTCCTCCTCCTCTTCCTCCTCTCCCTCCTCCTCCTTTTTCTTACTACCCCATGGTTCCTCTCAACATCGAGGTGGTTTTCCTGGCTAACCATAGCTAGCCTCGGGAGAACCTGCCAAAGGAATTATGAAAAGCAGAAGGAACAGCAGAGGGGACCAGAAAGTGCCCCGTTATTTTTGCTCCTAGAGTTACATGTGGCTGCTGTTGCCAGATAGCCAGTGGGGTCCGGGTGGCATGGTGGGAAGGCAGAGGAACAGTGGGAAACCCTGGGGTTCCCCTAAACGGGGCTGGGCACTGATCATCACAGATTGTACAGATGGGTAACCACAGCCTGCTCTCCACTTTCTCTCCACCCAGAGACCTCAGTATGAATAACCTCACGGAGCTTCAGCCGGGTCTCTTCCACCGCCTGCGCTTCCTGGAGGAGCTGTGAGTTGATGGGTGGGCAGGAGTCGGGGTATATGGGCAGGTGGAAGGTGGGTGGTTGGGTGGAACTCTCTGGTCAGCAGCTGTATGTAGGGACCTGGGCTCTCCAGAGCAGGCTGGAACTCAAGGGAGGAGGGAGAAAGCAGGGCTCAGGGAACAGATGTTTAGTTGAGACCTGATAGTGGGCAAATTCCAGAGTCCCAGTGTTAAGCCCCAAGGCACTGGAGGTGTGAGCCAGCGCTCTCTGCAGCTCTTTCCCCTGTCCCTTATTTTAATTAAGTTAATTAGTTTGTTTATTAGGATAAGGTCTCACTATGTAGTTCAGAGTAGCCTGTAGTTCACGGCTGTAGCTCAGAGTGGTCTTGGACTTAGCGCTTGTCTTGCCCCGGCCTCCTGAGGGCTGGGATTTCAGGCCTGAGTCACCGTACTTAGCATAGATTTCCTTCTTTAAAAAGTTTTTTTTTTCCCCCTAAATGTTATGTGTATGGGTGGCTTCGTGTATCTCCACGCACACCGTGCATGCCCGTTGCCCTAGGAACCAGAAGAGAGCATCAAAGCCCTTGAAACTGAAGTTACAGATGGTTGTGAGAGCTGCCCAATGGGTGCGAGGAATCGAACCCACTAGTGTCTGGAGGACTAGACTGTCTGTGTTCATAGGTGCTGGCTCATCTCTCTGGGGCATAGCTTTCACTCATGATCCCACCTTTCCCTGGAAATCACCTTTGAACTTTTATTCCTAATATAAAGGCTCTCTGCCTACGGGAGGGAAAGTTCTATGTGGGTGGGGCTGGTGGTGGGCAGAGGAGCCGAGGTCATTCTGAGGTGGGCGTGGCACGGCTGGGGTGGCAACCTAAAGCAGAGCTAAGGCATTTAGGAAGCCCGGCTCTCCATCCCCCACTCCCCAAGAAGGGGCTGGACCTGTTTAAAAGGCCCCACCTCAAGGAACAGTCCACCACCTAGGCCCCCAACACAGAACCCAGGGGTGGAGATCCCAACTATCCTCTTGTAAAACAACAAGTGTCAAATAAAAGGACAGAGGCAATGCCCCCTCAATGGTGGAGATGAACAGGGCCTCTGGCACGCTGACTCTGTCACTGAGGTGAGTCCTCCTCATGGAAGCTCCCTGTGGTGGAACATGCCTCCAGTTCTTGCCCAGGGGAGGCTGAGGCAGGAGGGTTGTGAACACCAGGTCATCCCGGACTGCCTAGTGAGGCCCTGTCTAAAACCAACAGCGACAAAACCCCAAACAACATCAACAACAAAATAACACACACACACAAACCAAGCCTCAGTTTTCCTTATCTGAAATTCGGGGGTAGTACGGGTTGAGCATTCTCAATCCAAAAATCTAAAATCTGAAATTTTTTTGAGACGGGGGTCTTAGTATGTAGTCCAGGCTAGACTAGAAGCCTCGATGTAGCCAAAGGTGGCTTTGAATTCATATTTTGCCTCATGCTTCCAAGTACTTGGATTACAGGTATGTGGTACTACCATACCTACATTTAAAATCTGAACCATTCTGTGCATGGGCAGGCTACCATGGTGGGCAGTTCTGCAGCTGACTTCATGTGACAAGCACAGGAACACTGAAATATTGTAGAAGTCAAGGATCGTAGCTCACCGTTGGGGTAATCATTTCCAGCATGTTTGAGATGCGAGCCTCCATCCTCAGTATCCCACCCAGGAAACTACCTCAAGCTCCATATTTATAAAGCAATCCCATTTTGGTCTAGTTGGTGAGATGCTGAGGGGGAAAGGCCCTTATTGCCAAGCCAGACAACCTAAATTCAACAGGGAGAACCTTAGGTTGTCGTTTGACTCGCCCACGTGGGTCATGGCACATACTCAGCCACATACATACACACACACCAAATAAGTAAATGTGAAATCAAATAAAATCCAGTGAATTTATGTTTAAACTTGGACCCATCCCCAAGACAGCTCATTATCTAGATGCAAATATTTGGAGATCTGAAGAATCTGAAGGCCAAACACCCCTGGCTCTGAGCGTTTTAAATAGGGGATGCTCACCGTCTCCTGCCCCTCCCAGGATTAAGGGTGAAAGTGGAGCTGATGCCTGGAGGTGAACAGTGAACCACAGAGCTCAGGAAATGCCAGTGCTGCCACCACCCTCCCTACTGTACTCCAGGACCTCACCCCCTTCATGGGTTCGCTCTGACCTCTGTCTTTGATTCACAGGCGGCTCTCAGGGAACCACCTCTCTCACATCCCGGGACAGGCGTTCTCTGGCCTCCACAGCCTCAAAATTCTGTAAGTAGAGGCTAACCCTTTCACATGAAGATGTGGCACTGAGAATGGCGGTGTGTGTGTGTGTGTGGGGGGGGGTGTTGTCACTCAGAGTCTGGCGCTGGTCCTGGTTTTCTTATCTTCATTCCTTGTGTCTCTCATTATTTCTATTTCTTTTCTTTCCCTCATCTGATGTGTAAACAAAGATTAAGAGGAACCCAAAGTGCCTGGCAGCCCTTCAGGGAAGAGGCGACTCTGTTTATAAATGGTGATCGTTGCAGGGCTCCATTGGGGCTTATTTTACTTTTTACATGTATTATTTATTTATGTGAGTGTGTTGCGTGAGTGTGGAGGCCAGGGGACAGGGACAGAGTTGGTTCTCTCCTTCTACCACGTGGATCCCGAGGACAGAGCTCAGTCGTCCATCAGGCCTGGCAGCACATGCCCTTACTCACCGATCACAGCATTGCTCCTTTGTTATAAGTTTTGAAGGCTGGGGATGTAGCTCAGTTGGTAGAATGTTTGCTTAACATATAGGAGGCTCTGGGTTAGGTCCCCAGCATGGTAGAAACGGGGCATGATGGTGCATGCCTATAATCCTAGAACTCGAGATGAGGAAGAAATCCAGAGGATCAGATTGCTTCATCCATAAAGCACTTGCCTGAGTTGAATCCCCAGCCCCGTTATAAAGCCAAGTGTGATGGCTTGTGCGTCTAAGTCCGGCACTTAGAGGATCGGGAAAGGTGAACCCTTGGACTCAGTTGCTAGCCAGCTTAGCCAAAGGGGTGAACCTGGTTCCCGTGAGAGACCTGGTGTCCAAAAAACAAATAACACCCCCCAAACAAACAAACAAACCAAATCAAACCAAACAACAAAACAAAACAAACAAACAAACACAAACAAAGTAAGAAAGAGAAGAGAAAAAGAGAAAGAAAGAAAGGAAGAAAGAGAGAAAGAAAGAAAGAGAAAGAAAGAAAGAGAGAAAGAGGAGGAAAGAAAGAAAGAAGGAAGGAAGGAAAGAAAGAAAGAAAGAAAGAAAGAAAGAAAGAAAGAAAGAAAGAAAGAAGGAAAAAAGATGCCCAGTGGTGGTCATGCCTTTAATCTCGGCCCTCCAGAGGCAGAGGCAGGCAGATCTCTGTGAGTTTGAGGCTAGCCTGGTCTATAGATGGAGTTCCAGGGGTACACAGAGAAACTGTCTCGGAAAAAACAAAACAAAACAAACAAACAAGCAAGGGGAAAGGTGGTTGCTTCTTCCTGAGTGACCCCCGAGACTGACTCTGTAGTTGATGTGCACATGAAATCACACGCATGCACCTGCACAGCCTAATTGAGGCACATGCACACACACAAATGAACTTCGGCGTCATTCTCAACTACATAGTTTGAAAGCTTTGTCAGACCCAGTACTTTAAAATTCTTTTTAGTTAACATATAAGATAATGGGTTTCCTTTTTACTTTTCTCTGTGCTAAGATCATTTCAATGTCCTTACTAGGGAGCTAGCTACCTCAAGACACTAGCAGACGGGAAAGCAGTATTCACTGTGACATTTTACCCATGCGTGTCATACTTTGCTCAGACTTACTCCCCCCATCCTTCCCATGCTTCAGTTTGTCCACGGATTTGCCTTGTTTTTTGCTCTTTATCTTTTTGAGAGAATACCTTTCTATGTAGACCTGGCTGACCTGCATCTCAACGACTCAATAGATAGACAAGGATACCCTCAAATTTGTATTGTTTCCCCTTGCCTTCTGCCCCTGTAAGCATGGGCTACCCCAATCCAGCTTTTTTCTTTTCTTTTTTCCTTTTTTTTTTTTTTTTCTAGACAAGATTTTGCTTAGCTCGGGATAGCTCTTCCTGTCTCAGACTCTGAAGTGCTGGGATTATAGTTGTATGCATGCCCAGCTCCATATACGCCCTTTCCTCTTCCATGTTTCTCCTTAGTCTCTGTGCCGCTAGCTCTTCACTATCACAAACATTGCGAAGGAATTTCCTTCAAATTGGGCTGCCTCTTCTGGCCCCTTCATACCTTCCCAGGATCAATAGGAGCATGAGGTTGGGAGAGGGCCTGATGTTCCTTCACTTAGCTCTCCTTGTTAGTGAGCCCATTGTAGAGAAGGGAGGGCCACTCTGTCCACTCCCACCCCAACCCATGATGCATCTTGTCCTCACTAAGTCCGTCTTTCCAAAAGGGTTAAAGGTGGGAGGAGATGGGAAGAAGTGGATATGGAGTCTGAAGGCAGATGGAGATCAGAGCAGGCATACCATCTCAGGAACCAGTGTGAAAAAAAAGTGAACATTTGAAGGGCTGCTCCTGAAGCAACAGAATGAGCTCTTGGGGCTTCCTTCCCTGAAGTGACAAGCGCCTTTCAGGTCTGCTGTTTGGCGCTGACTCTAGGTGCAGCTCTTCTCTGTACAGTTGTGCAGGTTGTCGGCCGCACAAAAGCATCTGAGCGAGGGGAGAAGGGCTGGACCCCCCTCCATGCCTGGGTTTGGAATGGTATCCACCCAAAGGCAGATCCCTCTCCTGTTTTCCCAAAGTGGCTCCTGACAGTGGCCCTTCCCCTGGACTGTCCAAGTGATTGTCCATATCTGAGCACTTTGTGACTCTGGTCTCCAGCTCCTCTCTCCATCTGCCTCTAAATCTCTGACTTCTAGGGCTCTGAGGCCTCTGTGTATTTACTCCCCTGTAGCTGTCCAGGGTGCAGGGTGGAATGGGGGAGGAGGCACCTCGAACCCACAGCATAGTGCAGGCAGACTGCTTGGTGGCATATCTGTGCCCAGTGGCAGGTTTAGACCTGCAGTAGGATTAGAAAGCAGGGCTCTGTTTGCTGGGCCTTCAGAAGATGTGAGGCTCACATCCCGTTCCTAAGGCTCTGGCTTAGCGATGAGCCTCTTCTTTCTTCTCTGCCTTGCATTAGGCAATAAATCAAAGACTGGAAGAAACCGCAGCCGGCCCGCCCCCTTTCAACCAGCGGCGCCTGGGCCCAGTGAGCAGGTTGGCCAAAAGCTGTGTGTGGGAGCCAGGACAGCCAGGCTGCTCACCCCCACTCTGCCGGTGACCCCCATTTTGCTCCATCTTTGAAGCTCACCAATCACTAAAGCCCTGTATCCTCTATCTGCAGAGGTCCCTTGTTCAGGGACAGGAGGCAGGCTGGAGACCCATCTCCCCCAGAACGTCAGAGCAGGAGAGACCATATGTGTCCTGGGGACTAAGTCCTTTCCAACATCCAGTGTCACTTTTGCTGGTTGGAGGTTCTTGTCTCTCAGACCTGTAAGAAAACTAGAGCAGTAGAGTCCATCCCCTTGGCCTAAGAGCATCTTAGGATTACAGGGAGACCCTTGTTCTCTATGTTCAGACCTTTCCCAAGGCTCTGGCTTTTTTTAACTGAGACCTGGCTAGGCCTAGAGAAAATCTGCAACAGAGGACAGGGAAGTGTAAGGAGTCATCTCTGCTCCCTGCCTGAGGGACTGCAGTGGAGTTCCTCCCAGGTGACCTCCCCACACTGGCTGTGGCTCCCCTCTCCTCTGAGGGTCCTCAAGCCTGCCAGCTTAGAGAAGGTCTGATCAAGAGAGTCAGCCCGAGCAGGATGGGCTAGCCCGAGGAAGAAGGTCTACTAGCCTTGCACCAGCTCTGACCCATGAAGCTGTAAGGGCCCAGATGCTAAATTTACAGAGCTGCTCTAAGGGAAACCATACTCCTGATGCCCCAGACATGTGGGGCAAAGCCCGGACCTCCGGCTGTCCTGTCCGCTGTGCCTTGGCAGGGCACAGAGCAGCTGTAGGCAGATTCCGGGATCCTGGCAGCAGCCCAAGGAGATAATTGGACATGTTGTTTTCCCCACTTTACCTTCCTGCAAAGCTGTCATCTTAGAAAATGAACATGGTCTAGCCTTGACCCTTCCCATCCTCTGCAGACCATCCAGGGCTTAGAGCCACCCTGGTTCAGGTCAATGTAGCCCTATCTAGAACAACCCTGCTGAGTGAGCTTCAGCTCCCTTGCACCAGGCCCAGATTGGAGTAACAAGGGTGGCCCAGATAATTGCCTCCCCTCTTCTCTCTGCCTTTAGAAACCTAGGTAGGAGGTTTCCCCAGGGGCCCTGCTCCTGGATAGAGCCCGGAGTCCGGAGCCCAGAGTAAGCTTATGACTCAGGATTCCTAGACAGTGGCCTCTTAGTAAAGACTAATGTTCCTAATGTTCTAGAAGCTGTTCAGTGCTTCTGATCTTGCCCATCCAGTCCAAAGCCTGGCTGGATGCAGAAAGGAGCATGACGGAGTTTGATCTTGGGTCCAGCCCAAGGAAATCTAAGTGCGAGATCAGTTGTAGCCCTCTCCGCACTCTGTGGAGCTATCTCAGGTTGGCATTGCCCGCTTCCTCTCTGTTTGGACTGATGAACTGAGTGGAGCCGACTTGGGAAGGACTCATGTTCCTTGAGAGCACCGAGGTCTTCAGCCTGACTCTTGAGGCGCTGTGAGGAGCCCAGGGAGATCTTCTTCTAAGCTGCTCTTCAGCAAGAGCCCAAGTTCCATTCTCCCAAGAGACTGGATAGCAGGAGCTGGGGCTCTTTGGCAGTAGAGAGATGTAGGGCCAGACTCAAGGCCTCACCAGAAAAGGGGAGATGGCTAGATTTCTATTCTCCTAGACCTGATCTTCTTCCTTTTAAAACGAGGACATTGGAATGGATTCCTCAATTGTTTTAGCTGCAGAATTAAAGCCCAAACCACAAACACTGGCCAGTGGCAATGGTGTAGGTCTGAACTTCCAGCACCGAGAAGGGTGAATGAGGTACAGTACCACTGAGTTCAAAGCCAGGCTGAGCTATAGATAAACTGTCTCTCAAAAAGCCAAGACCTGGAGCTGGAGAGATGGGTCAGAGGTTAAGAGCTGCACATGCTGCTTCTGTAAAAGATCCAGGATCGGTTTTCAGCAATCGCATGGTGGTTCCCAACCATCCTCCACTCCAGCTTCAACAGCGACAGCATCCCCCCTGGGTCTCCTCAGGTACCAGGCATGTACATAGTGCACATACATACATACAGGCAAAGCGCTCATGTAGGTTGAAAAAAATTCAGTGGCAGAGTACATGCCTAGCATGCACAAGGCCCTGGGTTTGATCCCCAGCACTATAAAAACAAGCAAACAAACAAACAAAAAAACGTGAATACACCAAACTGATGAAGGACCTTTTACAGGGTGCAGAGGGTGGATGCTCTTCAGACCCTGCCTCACTCATCTGCCCAAACATCCCCACTGGCACCAGAGCTCACAGAAAAAGCCTGTTGGATAACACCGGGGTGGGCTTGACTCTCAGCTACCTGCCCCCCGCCCCCTCTCCCCACCCCTGCTTCTGAAAGTCATGGTTTCTGTCCCCAGATACCTCCCAGTAAATAAGTGTGTGTTGGGGGGGGGGCTGCTGAGGGCTAGACTTCCACTAGACTCCTGCTTGCACATTGGACTCAACCTGGAGCTTGAAAGTTAATGAAGCATCATCCTTTAAGCCCCAGAGGCTTAAGTGGGCCGTTCCGTGGCCCGAGCGTTTTCAGGTGCTTCTAACGTGGATCTAGGACCGGGAGCAAAGGGTTAAATCCATGTTGCTGCACCAAGCACAGCCATGGCTAGAAAGAGTGGACCTTAAGGCCTGCTCTTTTTTTTTTTTTTTTTTTTTCCCCAAGACAAGGTTTGTCTGTGTAGCCCTGGCTGTCCTGGAACTCACTCTGTAGACCAGGCTGGCCTCGAACTCAGAAATCCACCTGCCTCTGCCTTCCAAGTGCTGGGATTAAAGGCATGCGCCACCACTGCCTGGCGGATGAGTCTGTTCTTACCAACTCTTGGAACTTATCCTCTGACTTCCATATGAATAACACACACACACACACACACACACACACACACACACATGCACACATACACACACATACACACACATACACATGCACACACATACACACATATACACACACATACACACACATACACACATATACACACATACACACATACACACACATACACACATACACACATACACATACACATATACACACATACACACATACACACACATACACACATACACATACACATATACACACATACACGCACATACACACACAACATACACACACACATACACACATGCACATGCAGAGCAGAAAGAAAGATGTGAGTGGGGGATGACGTCTGTGCCCATAGATACATTAGGGGTGCTCCTTGGAGGTGCATCTCACCTGTGCTGTGACAAGTGGTAGCTTTGGGGACCTTAGAGTAGGTATATGCAGTGACCACTGCTTACCCAACCATAGTTTCTCACGTATCCATCATCTGAGCTTGCTGTGGTCTTTGTGTGGGAATCACGAGAAGCAAGGTAGTTGGTGGAGATCAGAGTTAAGAGGCCCTCACAGCCTAGAAGTCAGGAGGTGGAGGATGGACGTACCCACAGGAGTCGGCCAGAAGCTCTGCTAGCTCCCTCACCTCATGCCCAGAGCAGAGGATTTTCAGGTCCCTGAGGAGCTCCAGAGCTCTGCTGTGGGTCATCTTCAGTTCCAGGAGGGCCGTGAGTCAGATGGTTTTCCTGGCTGTCTTGTTATTTCTTCTGAGTGGTCGTGTGAGACGGCGTTTCTCACACACGCTAGGCAAGACCTCATTGCTTGTGCTACATCTCATCTGTCGTCACTATCATCGTTGTCTCCATCACCATCACCATCACCATCATCATCACCACCACCACCAACCCACCACCACCATTGTCATTTGGCTAACTGAGGATAGAGCCCAGGGCCTTGTGCATGCTAAGCAAGTCCTCTGCCAACGAGCCATTCCACCAGCACTTCTGAGAAAACATGTCATCTCAAGGTCCCTTCTCCTGACCAAGGAGGGAACCGAGGCTCAGAGAGGGGAAGTGACCTCCTTAAATCAACCAGTAATCCATAGATCCGAGACTAGACAGTAACTACTAGCGGTAGTTGATGAGATCCACTAGGGTGCTATGAGTTCTGTCTCTATAAAGTAAGTGCCCTGCAGGGACCATTGTATAGGGTCCCTGCAACCAACAGAGATGTTGCCACACTTCCACAATAACACAGAGCAACCAGGCTACACAGCCTCTGCCTCCCAAATGCTGGGATTAAAGGCGTGCACCACCACCGCCCGGCTGGTTTTCCGAATGTATTTATTTTATTTTATGTGTGTGGGTTTTGTCTACATGCATGTTTCTGCATCGTGTGTGTGCAGTGCCCGAGGAGTCCAGATGAGGGTGCCAGGTATCCTAGAATTGACTTACAGACAACTGTTAGCTACCATATGGGTATTGGGAATGGAACCCTGGCCTATGGGAGGGCAGCCAGTGCTCTTAACCACTGACCCATCTCTCCAGATGGTTTTGACGTACACATGTAACTTCCTCCTTCCATTTCCTGCCATCTTACCTCAGGCCCCTGCTATGCCTGGATCCCCCTGGAGTCAGCAGCACCCCCTTATAGAGATACCATCTCTCTGTTATTACCCGTTGCATGCTCCCCGGCTCTCTCTCCTGCATGTAGGGTTTCTAGACTCCCCCAGGAGCTTCGTGGTTTCTGTCTGCGGTGTCCTCCTGGGCTTTGTGGCTGGCTCTAGGGCTAGGCCGGCAGCCTCGGAAACAGCTATTTAGTGTGTGCTTGTGTGAGCTTAAGCCACCACAATAGGCTGTTGGGGGGGGGGGGGGGGGTGGGGGGGGGGGGAGCACTTCACATTGCTTCTGCTATCTTTGTGATTGATGCCCTGATGCTTGAGGGCCAGTCTTCGGTCTCACCTTTATCCACGTCTTCCATCTCGAAAAGAATCCCTTAGCATCTCAGCTGAATAGACAGGGAAACTGAGGCCTGGGAAGTAAAACCAAAACACTTCCTGGTCCAAATTCAGCAGAATCTCATCTCTCTCTGTCTCTCTGTCTGTCTCTCTGTCTCTCTGTCTGTCTCTGTCTGTCTCTGTCTCTGTCTCTCTGTCTCTCTGTCTGTCTCTGTCTCTGTCTCTGTCTCTGTCTCTCTCTCTCTCTCTCTGTCTCTGTCTCTCTCTCTCTCTCTCTCTCTCATCCTTTCTCACTGTAGCTCAGGCTACCCTGGGACTCAATATCTATCCCAGGCTGTCCTTGAACTTCTCTCTGCCTCCCAATTACTGGGCTAAAACGTCTGTGCGTCCGTATCTTGCTCTCCCTTCTCCTCACCACCCTTTTCTTCCCACCATGTCTTCCAAGCTCACCTGAGACACCTCTGGTGTACCGTCCAGTCCCCTGTGCACGTCCACCATGCCCCATTCCCCGCTAACAGGTCAGGAGACTACACCTTAAACTCTGAGCCCTGAAGCAGGAGAAGGGGGAGAGTCTCAAAAGGGGAGCCCCTCTCCCACTGCCCTCAGTACCCAGCGGCGACTCTCACAGACCTCTCTCTCCCCTTCAGGATGCTGCAGAGCAACCAGCTCCGAGGGATTCCAGCAGAGGCACTGTGGGAGCTGCCCAGCCTGCAGTCGCTGTGAGTCATCGAGGGCCCACCTCCCTCCCTGGTCTGGGGCACAACCCAGGCCCAGCCTCACTTCCTTTTCCTCTGCGCCCCACTCACTGATGCAGATGGTGCTCCTGGCTCTGCTTTCTTGAGGGTTTCATTGTCATAAATGTGTGTCTACGGCACTTGTGTGTTTGCAGGACTGCGGGAATGGAACCTCCCTAGCCAGGGCCACCAGGACAACTGTCCTGGGGCCACTGGCATTCTGCCATGGTAGCTGGGTTGTGGGGTGGAGACTAGTGTCCCAAGAAGTACCGGGAAGGGGCTGTCTCCTCCTTTTAGCTGGCTTTTGCCCTGGGGCTCAGTAGTGGCAGGAGGGCCAGGTTCAAACGCCTTCTTTTCTGAGTTGGGGTTAGGGAGTGGTAGGCGGTGCTGTGATCAGAGACTCTGGGCCACCCAGGATAGAGCCCATCCCTAGGGAACCCTGAAATTCCCCTTTTACCCAGCAGGGGAATCATGGCAGCAGGACTAAGCCTGGGCATAGGAATAGGTACTAGGGTCAGGGAAGCTGGCCCTGCCCACCTATTTGGTTGAAAGCAGGCGCCTCACACCTGCTTACAGAAGCCAACTGAAGTTTCGGTTGCATCTCTAAGCCATCCAGTGACATGGATACATGATTTTGCGGGGGGTGGGGGGGAGAATCAAAGTTGGAGCACAGGACTCAGGTAGGTAGGCATGACATATAGCCTGCTGGAACCTGGGCATGAGTGGTGAGTGTATAGGACCAGGATTTCAGTGTCCTTGGATGTAGGTTCTGCTGTGGCCCTGCCCAGAGCACAGATGTGGGAGTCAGACAGTCTTAACTTGTCGTGATTGTTCTTGAGCAGGCGGTAGATTGGCAAGGTGGCTTCTCTCTGGATTCTACCTGTTTTTTTTTTTTTAATTACTTTTTAAATTAATCATTCCATTCGTTTACATCTCAAATGATATCCCACTTCCTAGTTATCCCTCTACAAACCCCCCATCCCATATCCATCCCTCCTCTCCTTCCCCTTTGCCTTAAAGAGGGTGCTCCCTCAACCACCCACCCACCCTCTCCTGCCCCTCCGCTCCAGCATCCCCTATGCTGAGGGCATCAAACCTCCACAGGATCAAGGACTTCCCCTCCCATTGCTGTCAAATACTTGGATTCTACCTTTAAATCGAGGGTCTCTGGCTAGTCACAGCCACTACTGTTTTGGCTTTCCCCTCTGTGGGTACCTGGGTCTGCCTCTGTTGCCTGAGCATCCTGGGCTATAGAACCTGCCTTCCCCTCCTCTCTCATCTGTCTGCCCTCCATCCCAGTGTGTTAGGCCTCTGGCCCCAGCAGCCTCTCCCTCCGTCCAGCGGGATGGGTAGGTAGGATGCCTTGGGAGGCCAAGGTCAGTAGATGAAAGCCAGGAAAGCCGTGCGTGCCGTCTTGCAGGCAGACTAAACATTAGCTTAGGAGACCAGCGAAGAGCTGGGAGCGCCAAAAATAAGAGGCGGTACATGGGATGGGGGCAGCGGGTGACATTTCAATCAAAGCCTCAAACAGACTCATAGGAAAAACTTGAACTTATTTGGAAGTTAAATCGTTAATTAAAAGAAAAAAAAAAGTGAGTCACACCTTGTGCTGGAGGTCCCTGAATGGCCTGCTTTCAGGACAGGCCTGGCACTTCTAGTTAGATGGACAGTTACACTCAGGCTTTCTGAGAGTGGGCTGCTCCCCGGCTTGCGGGAGTAGAGCATTCACCTCGGCCCAGTTGCACCCCTCTGCTTCGGTAGATGAAGGCAGAAGCCAAGGCAGATGGCTGGGTCTTGCCTCTTACAGTCTGGAGAATACCAGCCTGCTAGGCAAAGGTTGGCGTCAGACTGTGCCCCGGATCCTGACTACATGCCTCAGTTTCTCCATCTTCAAAGTGGGGATCATGATCTTACCCTGCCCACCTCCAAGAGCTTTCCTGAAAAGAACACAGTTGAATCCATTTGAGAGGAGTAGAGAACGAAGAAGGCTCCACATAGCTGTTCACCTAACCAGTCATCAGCTCGTTCATTCCAAAGTATCGCTGAGGCTGTACTGAGTCAGCAAAATCTGTATAAGGTCTTGAAGGACCAGGAAATGTCAGTCATGTGGAGAAGCAGGGAAGGATGCGGTGGGCAGAGGGACCAGAGGGAGTTAAGGTAGAGAGGTAAGCCGGGCTGTGGTGGCTTACGCCTGTAATCCCAGCACCTGGGAGGCAGAGGCAGGCGGATTTCTGAGTTTGAGGCCAGCCTGGTTTACAGAGTGAGTTCCAGGACAGCCAGGGCTACACAGAGAAACCCTGTCTGGAAAAAAAACCCAAAAAGGTAAAGAGGTAAAGGGGAAAGAGACTAAGTGAGCATTAGGGAATTTGGCTGAACTCTGTGTGTATTTGTGTTGTGGTGTGTGTGTGTGTGTGTGTGTGTGTGTGTGTTAGTCAGGATTCCTATTCCTGCACAAACATCATGACCAAGAAGCAAGTTGGGGAGGAAAGGGTTTATTCAGCTTACACTTCCACATTACTGTTGATCACCAGAGGAAATCAGGACTGGAACTCAAGCAGGTCAGGAAGCAGGAGCTGATGCAGAGGCCCTGGAGGGATGTTCCTTACTGGCTTGCTTCCCTCTGGCTTGCTCAGCTTGCTTTCTTATAAGAACCTAAGACTACCAGCCCAGGGATGGCACCACCCACAAGGGGCCCTCCCACCCTTGATCACTTGATTTTGAGAAAATACTCCACAGCTGGATCTCATGAAGGCATTTCCTCAAGGGAGGCTCCTTTCTCTGTGATAACTCCAGCTCTTGTCAAGTTGATACACAAAACCAGCCAGTACAATTGAGGCCTATATTTACCATGTGGCTCCCCTGTCACCCTCCTTAGCAAGTGCCCTCAGCTAACAGATGAGAGGACCTGCAGGAAAGTTTTGGGGCTATCCAAGGTAGAGTTGTTGAGGCATAGGCAGGTGTATTTCAGCTGTGGGACTCCAAGGGCGTGAGGGAGACTGTCCTTTGACCTCCATCGAGCAAGACCCTCCTCTCTCCCAAGAGCAGGAGCAAATGATAATGTCCTGCTTTCTGTTGGAAGCTGGTGCATCAAGGAGGCACAGGGGACATGTCTCTTTCCTTGTACCCCCATAGTATGAGGCTGTCCTTCTTAGAGCAGGCCAGGTGCACAGAGGGGCTCATGCCATCTGACACCTCCATATAGCGGCATCTCTGTTCTGGAGCTATGCATAGCCCAGCCCTCAACTGGGCATGGTTCTACCAGCTAGAACCAGACACAAGGAACAGGAACTAGGTATGGGGAGTCTAGTGTGGGCTTGGAGCAGGCAGGAGCAGCCAGCCTGCATTCCAGGGTCCATGTATTGAGTTGGATGTGGCATACAAGCTATTTGGTTTGGCACCTGGGCTGGCAGTACCTTACCCCCAGCACCCTCCATTGCACACACTTACTTCCTCTCTGACCAACATGGGAGGAGTACAGCCGCACCAGACATGTCATGCCAGTCATGAATCCAGGCCAAGAGAAACCACTGGAAGCCAGCAGAACCAGGGGCTGAATAGAAATGGCATGGGGGTGAGGCCGGGCACTGGGGAGGGCTCATGGAAAAGCAGAAACAGGGCCCTCAAAGGCAGCGCCAAGTTGGGCTGGGGCTGGGGATCTTGGGCAGCACAGTGGCAAGGAAAAAGGGAAGAAGACAGAAAAAAAAAGCCAGCCTTAGAAGCTCTGGTTTCTAAGGGAAGTGTTGTTCACCAATGACAGCCACACTGGGTGACCCTGGAGAAGACTCAGGAGTAACACTGGGACCCCGGGATCCAGCCACCCATCTAAAACACAGAAGACACTGCTACTCAGAGGAAGAGTGAGGAGTCTGGGGCACAGGGTGTGTGCCTAGGACAGAAGGGAGCTACTAGGCTATAGGGGAAAGCCAGAGAGGGGAACTCACCTGATAATGGCCATTGTGTCAATCTTGAACACTCCCAGGTAGCTTCTACTTAAGACCATTTTGTAGATGAGGCGACTAAAGCCCAGAGAAGTTAAGTAGCGCACTTGAGGTCAAACAGCTAGGAGAGAACAGAGTCTTTAGTTGAGACTTCATAATACCAAGGTCTACCCTTAATACCTCTTGGAATCCCCAGTCCCTTAGGATCCAGAGGCTTGCCTTCAAGTGTTGACCTTGTCACCAGCTGTCAATCATCTCTCCTCTTTGAGCCATCTCCGTTCCTAAGATGGGATGGTCAAATAAAATGATTGGACAGCCAGGCTAACCAGGAGATCTTGCCCGACGATGCCAACTCCCTGATAGGGCCTCCGGTCCTTTTCTGGGATGACTGATGCCTTCCGAGTCTTGTTCATGTTGGGCCTCAGGCTCACTGTCTGTGCTATGGCCAAGTTCCCTATGAACTTTGCATCTCACAGTTGGGAACCTAGCAGAGTTGGACAGGGAGAAGAAAGGCACGTGTTCAGAAGAAAACGACGGAGCATTTGAGCATTTAGCCCCACGGCGGATGCCCCCTGAGCACAGGAATAAGAGGCTCCCTGGGGAAGATAAGACAGGTGCCCCCTCCTGTATACTGTGACCTACTTTAAAGGGACAGCTACACATAGACTAATACCCCAGGCCAGGCTAATAAGAGCAGTGTGCAGGTGACACTTGCACAAGGTGACAGTCTCTTGCACAAGCCGGTCTTCACAGCATTCCTGTAGGACCAGTGCTACTGTTGCTCTCCTTCCTCACTCCACAGACGAGCATCCCAAGGCACAGAGAGGTGATGTTACTTCAGTAGAGCCGCCATCAGAACTCTGGTGGCCCCAAGAGGAAGCCACTCACCCATCGACCGCACCTAGCTGCCTCCAAGACTGAGTCTGAGTGGCAGAGGAAGAAGATGGTCAGCTCCGGGGATTGGCTATTTGGGGGCTCTGGGGACCAGGATAGTTCCAAGGTATGCTCCAGGAGCTGTTAGGCTTTGCCATATGAGCCAGAGGATCCTAGATGGAACTACTCCTGCCTCTCTATATTGGAACTTTAAAGTAGAGCCTAGACGGAAGAGACAGGATGATGTGGGTAACCTGAAGAGCTAGGGCCTGCCAATATTTTAGCTTCATCCCTGAGAACTCTTAGCCTTGATGGGAACCTGAAGACTTTTGGAGAGATGGTTCTAGCATGCTATGCCTAGTGACCATGCTTTTGGAGGGTGCACTGACACTCCACGAGTTGATCTACAGCTCCACTTACAACCCTGGATCATAGCACGGGCAGGGGGAAGGTCCATAGGAATCTTCTAGGGTGATCATACGACTTTCCACGGGAGGCTTGAATACTCTCAGAAGAGCCCAGTTAGGCCTGGGGTAGGGATGGGTATGCACTCTGGGAAGCATTCTCCTGGGTCTCCTGAGAGACGAGAGAAACATGAGGATAGGGCCAAGGGAGGTGTCTTTGGGGAAGGGACTGTGGGCAGAGAATGGGCAAACTTAGTCACTGGCGGAGCTCACAGGACAATGGTTCTCCAGTTTTTGGCCAGAATAGCTGATTGTATCACCTGGGACCAGTGCGCTACGGCATTCTCAGCCCCGTGGGGCACTGTGGTACCAACATTCCACAGGTAGAGGAGGAAGGGCTCCAGTCCAAGAGCAGCTTAAGCTACATAATAAGCGGAGTCTCAAAGCCAGCAATGCACATTCCGAGGTCCTGGCCCATCTCCGCTGGATCGTGTCTGCGGGTGGACTTGACTGTCTGTCTGAGTCCTTGAGCGAGTCCTCCAGTGACTGACCTACTGACCCACTGACCTCGAAGTGGAGATAGGGGAAGTTTACTTTCAGGGCCCCCTTGACACACCCCAATGGCATGGCTTAGACAGAACTTTACCCAGACACAGTCCTTCTGGCGCTAGCAGGCTGTAGTTGGCTGGATATCCCGGGAGACCCTTTGCCTGCCTCCTTTAGCTTCTGGTGGCTACTGGCATCCCTTGTGGCTGCATTGCTCCTGTGTCTGCCTTCCATCTTCTCCTCTCTTCTGTCTCCCTGTCACCTCTGATTGGATTTTAATGATCTCATCTCAAGAGACTTCCTTAGATGATGTCTGCAAAATCCCCAAACGAGATCTCTCATACTAGTTCTGGACATTTGGATGCGAACGTATCATTCAGGGTCATGTTTCAGCCTCTTACAAGGGAAATCGTGGATGAGGAGGAGGGGAGATGGCCCCAGAGCACTACTTGGGGGGGGTCAAGAGTTGAGGGTGGGGGAGGATGAACCGGTACACTTCTATCTATAATCCCAGCCCTTGGGAGGTGGAAACAGAGAGATCAGGAACTGAGGGCCAGACTGGGCTACCACAGCCAGGGTGTCAGGACTCCCTGACACTCGCAGAAACTAGAAACAACAAAATAGCTAAGGCCGTCACAAGAATGTAAACAGAGAGGGGAGAGGGCTCATAACCCCAGCCTGCGCCTGCAGGAATGAGGCAGAGGGAGGGTTGACAGGAGAGGGAGCAACAAGGCCCGGAGGCCTGAAAGCTCTGATCTAAGAGCCCAGCCTGAAGTTGCCCAGTCTGCCTCGAGGAAGGGAAGTCCCCAACTCCAAAGCTGGCCTCGAGCCCTGCTGGTGTCTCGGTGAGTCCTGTCGGTACCCCAACTTAGCTGCCAGTTAGGGAGGGCCCTGGGGCCCAGCTGTGTCAGGGGGCCTAGCGAAGGGGTCCCTAGGGACATGTGGGGTGGCGATGGCCTCCCTGACGTGGCTATTTCAGGCAGCATGATTATATGCTACCTCGTTTGGATCTTCCAGGGTTCCGGGAGTTGATTACTACATGTGTCTGCACAGAGGCTGCTCTGAGGTGGGTGGCTGGGCAAACTAGTGCCACTTGCAGCCCATGAGGGTCCCAACATGAGTCATTTGGCTCCTGAGAGGCGTGGAGAGAGTGTCAATGGTGGGATGGGCTCTGGGACCCACTGGTGATTCTTTCAGCCATAAATGCTAGTCTGGAGCCGACTTGGCTCCAGCTGGGCCACCCAGGAGCAGCACTGGGCTCCTGCATGATCCAAAGCATTGCAATGCAGAGTCAGGGGCTCTTCATCTCCTGCAGGTGTTCGGGGGCTATGTGTGGTGCTGGGGGCTTCTTGGGCCAGACAGTCTCTGACTAAAGCTCTTGACTCCTAAAGTCCCTTAGAGATCTAAACTAAGAGACCCAGAACATCAGGGATGATGAGCTCGGGAGCTCAGATTAGGTTTAAACTCAAGGGAGCCCTCAAGCAGAGCCCAAGAGTAGGGCTGCTCTTCCCGCACAGGATTTTCCTCCAGCTAGGCAAAGAGTCTTTCCTAAGCAGCCGGGGCCATGGCAGAGCCTAACCCTGGACTCTAGGAATGTCTGCACAGATGGGACTCCACCAGGCTCCCAGCTGCCCCGGTCCTTTGTCTCTCAGCTTCCCCTTTCCTTCCCTCAGCCCCCCTCCCCCCTCCATTTATCTATCCTTTTCTGCTTTGTAGAATGCTTGTAATGCACCCTGGTACAGAAGACACTGGGTTAATAATAAATGAGGGTCCTTCCACTTAGAGGTTCATGACGTATGTGGGGAACGTCAGATACTCAGGTCTTCGTCGTCCCCTCGACCACGCTGTTGGAGCCAAGCTCCTGAGACAGAGAAGCCACTGCATGAGAACAGGGTTCAAAGCAGGTGCAGGAAAGGGAGCTGGCTGCAGGGCTGAAACCCCGGGAAGACAGAGTGTGCGTGAGGCGAATCTCACTGGGTACTGATATTTGCTTCGTGTGCGTGTGTGTGTGCGCGCGTGAGTGCGGCAATGCTTACTGCGCAGCAGACACAGGCTCATGTATCCCTTACCATACATCTCCAAGGAAGGTGCTGGGACCTCGGTTGTACAGATGAGCAAAGGGAGCGTTAGGGAGCAGCTCACAGGTAGCTCATCTGAATTCCGAGTTCATGCATTTTTCATTTTCTTAAAGATAGAGTCTCACTCTACAGCCAGACTGACCTCAAATTTGCAATTCTTTTGCCTATGCCTACTGAATACTGGGATTATAGGCCTGTGCCACCATGCACACCCTTTTAGCAGGACCTAGACTCACAGGAGCTTAGCTATGAGGGAGCCTAAAAGACTATGTGTCTCCAAACTCCAGAGACGCTTATCAAGTGCAGATCTGAGGTCCCTTCTCGGACCTCCTGAACAGAAATCCCCAGGGTTGGAGCCATCTGGGGACACTCCCCACTGGTGATGGATGTAGTATCCATTTTGAGAACACTGTCCATACAGATCCTTGATGCGTAATATGCCTCAGGAGCCTGCAGCATCGTCAGCCTCCTGGAGCACGTGAGACACACAACGCCCCAAACACCGCCCAGAACTCCTGATACAGAGCCACCCCACCCTCTGGGCAACCAGGAGTTTGATTTTAGAATCACTTTTTTTTCCATGAGCGGGTGTGGGCTGGGACATACCCTGAGCTTTATGGGGCCACCTTACCCTTCCAGTTTCAGTAAGATGGACAGCAGCCATCCCTAGCTGTCAACGTCCTAGTGTTCTTAGAGGCCAAGGACTTTCTATACAAAGTTCCCAATGCTTAGAACTCCCCATTCATTCATCCACAGCTACCTGTACACATGGGCTAGAGATACAAGAATTTAACTGGCTTAGTTGTGGTATTTCCTAGAGGTTTCGAGAAGTACTAGATAAGCCCTCGAGGGAGAGTGGAAAGAAAGGGTTAGATCTTGTGAAGAACTTCCAGTGGCCTATAACTCCAAAAGAGGGCGGGGCTGCTAACTTCCTTGTGAGGGTAATCCAGGGTCACAATCCCCTCACTTGGCCTGGGGACAGGGGAGAATATGCCTGTCTCTCCTGACATCTCCTCAGAGATGGATCTTTCCAGGATTCTTTCCCACTGAGGCCTCAGAGCAGCCCAGAGGGGAGGTGAGAGAAGCTTCAGGTGAGACCAGGAAGTGTGCTGGCTACCCCTGCACGGCTAGCAACTGCCTTTAGGCTCTACCCCAGTCGCTCTGGTGAGAGAAATGGGTCTGGAGCCAGGGAAGTGTGGTCTTTACAGAAAGTCTCTGGGTAACTTCTCATCCATTTATGAGGCTGAAGCGTGCGGGTGGCTACTGGCCACTTGCTGTAGACTGGGAATCCGCATGTTAACTGGAGAAGGCAGTGAACGACCCCCGGTTCTTGCTGCGGCCCAGCCAGAGATGCATGGATAGAGCCTGCCTACCTGGGACCACCAGGCCTTGGTGTATTAGAGCAAGAAGGCCAGCCGTGCAAAGGGTTCCTTTTCCGGTGAGGAAACCAAGTCACACAGAGGGAGGAGTGGTCCCAGTGTCACCCAGGAATCAGCGTGGAAGCCCAGGCCAGACCCATGTTTTCCTTTAGAAAGGGGATGAAATATTTATGAGCCTGTGTGACCACTTAGGCCAGATGGCTGTAAGATCAGTTGGTCTGGAATGTGACTCTGTCTGGGGACTCTTGCCAAGGTGGCTTCCTTCCCCTCACCAGTCCTGACACCTGTTTTGGGACTCAGAGCCAGCCCCTTCCCCCAATCCTCCCTTAAACAGCTCCAGCAGTAGGGGCAGGGCAACGTGGGGTGGAGTGGGGAGGCTGTATCAAAGAGCTCTAGACTCTTGGGCAGGGACTGGGACGGAGCAGGTGAGGAGTGAAAACTCATAGTGTTTGCAAGATGAGCCACTAGCAAAGGACGCAGGGCTAGGATGGGCCTGACGGCCCATGCTAAGGGGTATCTGTTGTCCTCTGGCTCAGCAGTCTCTTGATCGGGGTGGGGGTGAGGGGTCAGGGAGCGGGGTTGGGTACCGTGGCCCTGAGCTTCTGCCACCCTCCCCTTGTCTCCAGAGCTGTTTTCTGGATGGTTTGCATTTTTATTCTCTGCTAAGCTCGGAGTGCCGTCTAGCCTCTGGCCCTAGAAAATGTTGAGTAGAGGTGACCTCAACCCTATCCGTTATCAGTGCCAAACCACTACCATCAGGGTAAGATGGAGGAATAGGAGACGGGATGGAGAGGAAGGGACTCTGAGTTGCATGCACCTCGGCCAGTCTTCACTCAGCCACAGGGCTACCGGTCCACCTCTCAGGGCCCTGCTGTACAGCTTCAGGCTGCAGGCTGCATGGGCTCTTCTCACCAGCATCCTCCTGGGGCTGCCTGCAGTGCTGCCTGAAGCCCTCCTAGCTGATCAGAAGGGGAAGAGCCTCTATGCTCACAATTCCCACCCTGGCTTTCTAGGTCTTGCCTGGCTCTCTCCCCTTGGCTGCTACTAAAACTGGTTCTCCCGTTCTCTCTGCCCCTCGTGACTCCTCCATCTTCTCAGCAGACCCCTCTCTCCTAGCCTAGCCGATCTTGTAAGGGACACCATTCTTTAGAGTCTGTCTTCAGAGTCTGCCCGTGGGCTGCTGATTCCCAGGGGTGTCCCCTTCCTCAGCCTAGGTTGGTTCACTGAACTGGCCAGTGGAGCGTCTGCTTGGTGGGCCCAGGAGGGCCTCGTGCATTTCCCAAAGTAAGCCTATCACCTTCCCTTCCATGTTGCCTTTCTAAGTTCTAATTCCCTCCATCCCAGGCAACCACACCATCCATTCACTGCTATAGCTTGGCAGTTGGGTGTCAGCTTTGACTCTAGCACCCCCAATGCCTCCGATGCACTGGGTTCCAGGGACTGTCCCAGTTGCTCTGGAGCAAGCCCCACTTCCCTGGCTTGCAACAACCTTCTAGCTGGCTACTTGCTTCTATTCTGGACTTGGTCTCTACCCTTAACATCAGCCAGATGGGGCTTAAAACACAGATCTGAGCAAATCACCCACTTAAGATTCTTCAACGTGGCCGGGCAGTGGTGGTGCACACCTTTAATCCCAGCACTTGGGAGGCAGAGGCAGGAAGATTTCTGAGTTTGAGGCCAGCCTGGTCTACAGAGTGAGTTCCAGGACAGCCAGGGCTATACAGAGAAACCCTGTCTCAAAAACAAAACAAAACAAAACAAAACAAAACAAAACAAAAAACCAAACCAACCAAACAAACAAACAAAAGATTCTTCAAGGCGATCTTGAAGAAAAGGCCCTGATTCCCACTGCCCTGCTTCCCACTCACACATGGCTCAGGATTTCAGGAGTCTGAGCATGGTAGAGGGTTTGCCTTTGCCCCGCTGGTTGCTGCTGCTCTCCCTGGGGACACGGGCTCCCGTTTCCTTCTCAGCTCTCTCAGCTGCTCATGCTTCAGGGCGGTATGGCTGTCTCATGCTGCAGGAGCTTTTGCTGAGCCCCAGGTTCATCCTTCAGCGCTGAGCTCCAGCCGGCTGAGACTCCAGTTCCGGAATGTTTCTTCCCTCAGTCCTTGCGTTCCGTCCAGGTGAAGGCGGCAGGCGAGTCTCCACTATTGCTGTTGTTAACTTTGGAGACAAAGTCTCTCTGTGTAGGCTCAGGCTGACCCCGAATTCACCATCCTCCCGCCTCTGCCTCCTGAGTGCACCATCATGCCTGGGATTTGTTTTTACCCCTTAGATTCTAACTGAGAAGCTGCACGTGGCACATAGCAGGCACTGAGTGACTGCCAGAGGCACCCTGTTCCCCGTTCTCATCTTGAAAACACCTCTAATGAAAGTTCATTTTTGGGGGTAGCTGATGCCAAGTGGAGAGGGCTTTTGGGCCCAGACTGTCGTTTCCTTGGGGGTGGGGGTGGTATGAATGTGTTGGAGCAAGGTCTCGGGACCAGAGATGTTAGTCATTTGCCCCGTCACTTCGGAGACCTGGGTCTTAAGTTCCAACTCAGGTGTGTCTGGGTCCTGAGGCCATGCACTTTCTAACACAACTTATTTTCTCCTTCCCACTTTCTAGATTCTTCCTTGGAGCATGTGGTAGGTGGGGGGAGAGTTCTGAGGAAGGAGGAGGGAGTGAGGGTTCCCAGATTTTGCTTGCTCTCCTCCACTTTCTGGGGAGGTGGGATAGCAGACAGGGATGAGCAGGAGTCAGAGCGGAGACCCATGCGTTGGACATGAGCAGGTCACAGTCAGCTTGGGCAGGCAAAGCAGCTGGGTGTGGGGGAGTCTGGACTCAGTTCTGTGCCAGAGGAGGGGGAGAGAGGGAGGGAGGGAGAGAGGGGAAGAGAGAGGGAGGGAGAGAGAGGGAGGGGAAGAGGGAGGGAGAGAGAGGGAGGGAGAGAGAGAGGGAGAGAGAGAGAGAGAAAGGGAGAGAGAGAGAGGGAGGGGAAGAGGGAGAAAGAGAGAGAGGGAGAGAGAGGGAGAGAGAGGAAGAGAGAGAAGAAGAGAGGGAGGGAGAGAGAGGGAGAGAAGAAGAGAGAGAGGGAGGGAGGGAAGGAGAGAGAGAGGAAGAGAGAGAAGAGAGAGGGAGGGAGGGAGAGAGAGAGGAAGAGAGAGAGAGGAACACAGGGAG
>JADRCD010201679.1:0-18149 GCA_019843815.1 Montemys delectorum
ATAATAATAATAATAATAATAATAATAATAATAATAATAATAACAAACTCTCACTTTCTAAGACTAAACAAAGACCACAGTAACAATGGCAGGAAGCTAGCCTCACTCTTGTCACCTGCTCCAGAACTAAAGTAAAGGTGCAGATACTTCAATAGCACGTTCCACTGGCTGAAGCAGGGCATCCTTCCCCAGAGAAAAGGACGACTGCATCCTGAAGCCCTTGGAAGCAGAGATGCCCAAACCATGGAATAGCTTGATCTGTACTGTCACATGCCATGAAAGTTTGAAGGGCAGAGGAGGTGGCCTGCCAAGTTTAAGTGACTCCTTCGTCCCTGAGAAAGTAGGCACAGACATTCAGAAGGTGGTAGGTACATCCTTTAATCCTAGCACTCAGGAGGAGAGGCAGAGAGATCTCCGTGCGTTTGAGGCCAGCCTGGTCTACATAGTGAGTTCCAGGCTGGCCAGAACTATATAGTGTGATCCTGTCTTAAATAAATAAATGTATTAAATAATTCCAAATAAAGAAATCACCCATGACACTAGAACATTGTTGTACATGGTCTCTGGCTAGGGGCTCCACCCTGTGAGGGAAGAGGAGAGAAGGATAGACAGGGACTCCATACTCTCCTTGAAGGAGCTAGCTAGAGGCTTGCGGCCGCAGTGATGATCTGTGCAAGGCTCCGGCAGGAATGAAACAAATGTCCAGGGCCCAGCTAGGACAGAGGCTGTCACACCACTACCATCCAGGCACAGTTCAGTGCAGCAATCCAGGCCTCGAGTGTTTGAATCAAGGCGTGTAGTTCTTCATGCCCAGAGGACATGGTTGCCTCTCCTTGGGTGACCTTGCTGGCAGTCATGTAGCTTTTTTAGTGTGTAGACTTTCATCTTATTCAAAAGGTTCTACATTTGAAAGGGGTTAAGCTGGAGGAGACTGGGGAAAAGTGAGTCAGGGTAGGCCTTCTGGGCAGTGTGAGCCTTTCCCTGGGCTGTCACCCTGGGCCTGAGCAGGTTGTTACACAAAGACGGCCTTTCTCTCTCTCTCTCTCTCTCTTACACACACACTTTCCAAAAAGCAAGGGATTACCACAATAATAGCAATAATGGCCACAGCTCACTGGGATCTGACAATGTGCCTGGATTCTACTTACCATGCATCATTTGTTTAACCCCATGAAGCAAAGACTCCAGCCTACAGATGAGAAATAGAGGCACCGTGGTGACAAATGGCCAGTGTGGAGTCACAATAGGTAAGTTCTCAATTGGGGAAAATTAATGAAGAGAAAAAATTAGAACTAGATTCCCTTCAGGATAAAGATTGCTGTGTTGTGGGCAACAGAGGAAGTGGAAGGGTTTGAAGGGGCCCAGTCATTTACTCTGGATCCATGGCTCTCCTGTAGCCCTGATGGAGGGCTTCCCAGGCAGGTCTCTCAGATGGAACTGCCTCTCGCCCATGAGTACGTGCTGCAAACTCTGCATCATCTCTGAGAAAAACATGGGGATTTCCCTTTTTGCCCAATCTTCTTTATGAGGTCAGAGCCCAGAAGGCTGCAGCTGCCTGTGACCTGTGACTCACCCAAAGATCCGTGAATAAAAGCCCAACCTTTATTATATACTGCTGTCATCTTCAAATTCTTTTTTTTTTCTCACACTTGTTCATTTGTTGAAGGTGGGGGGCATGTGTAGAGGTTTCATTCTCTTCCACCGTGTGGGTCCTGAGAACT
Organism: Montemys delectorum; assembly: GCA_019843815.1. Classification (NCBI taxonomy): domain Eukaryota; kingdom Metazoa; phylum Chordata; class Mammalia; order Rodentia; family Muridae; genus Montemys; species Montemys delectorum. Next base: position 1,722 of record JADRCD010201679.1, read on the forward strand.
GGGCCATTGGTCAAGCTTAGCAGTAAGCACCTCTACCCACAGAGACATCTCTCTGTCCTTTATTGTTTTATAAACAAAGGACTCAGCATTTTTCTTTTGCAATGGACTCCCATATTGCATAGGCTGGCCTGGATGGAGTTGGGGGCTAGGGCAGGAGAGGTAGTCAGTAGACTATTCGAGTCTGTGTCTTGTAGCCTCTTCTCGTGAGCAGAGTACTGCTGCTCTGTAGAACACTGCGCACCAGGAGCCCTGAGTGCTTCAACAAAGCCCCAGGCCAACAAACACAGATGCCAAAGCCCTTTGAAGTAGGCCAGCATAGGAGTTTCCTGGTGAATGCATTTTTTCAAAAACTTACATGAGCGGTCTATGTTCTACTGCACAGTGGGGTGACGCTGTTTTACCATCCATTATGTATAATTGTTGTGCATTTCATAAAGAAGTAGGAGGAAAGGAGTGTGTGCTCCCAGGCTAAAGACATACTGAATAGCTAAGGCCAGAGGAATGCTGGTTTACTCTAGTCTGATCATTACACATTGTACACATTATCAAATCATTCCACAGTGCCTCATACATGTGTAAATTATTATGTAGTACAAGCTGGCCTCAAACTCGCAATTCTCCTGCCTCAGCCTCTCAAGCACTAGAATTATAGGTATATGCCACCACACCCAACCAGGTGTCAATTTTCAAAAGTAAAAAACAAATAGCTCCCTTCGGCCAACAGGGTGAACAGCAGATGGCTCCCCTGGTCATATGTTTATGAATAAACAGCCTTTCTTAAGTTAAGCCCAGACTTTTATCTGTCTTTGACAACTAAAGAAATCAGATCGATCCTTCCAGTTCCTAACTGTGTAAAAAATGATAAAGTTTAGACATGAACTGTATCACAGCTGCTAAATAGAACTGGCCCTCTTTATGCTACAGAGTCCACTCCAGTTCATAGAAGCCACTGAGAAGAAATGGACACCCTCTCTGGAACAGCCAAGCCCAAAGCTTTGCAATGCACAGTCTTGCCCAGATTTCCACAGGAACACAGAGCCAACATGCAGAAGAAACAGCTTTGTTTGCAGTTCAGTCAGGCAGCACCATTGGAACAGGACTGCACACCCCCAACCCAAGCTGCTGTGAGCCAAGCTTCAGTTTACAGGACCAGGTGCCTTCATCATTCACACCGCCCAAAACAGCACTTATTTTGGCAAAAATCAAAAGGGAAAAATGCAATCGGAGAATCTATTTTGTGGAAAATTTGGCTCTGCTAACTTACCCCATGACTCTTATAGTAGATACATTATCTGAGGCCAGGTACATCTAAAGAACGAATCTAAATCAAAATTAAGTCATTTGTAGAGTTTCTTCAAAGAGAAGTACCATATCCTGGCATGCCAATTATCTACACACATGTGCATGTGCAGATTTATGAAGGATTTGAAGGATTAATCTCTTTAAGGCAAAGGCCAGAGATAACACACACACACACACACACACACCTCAAAAGCTGGTGCCGAGGGAGTTAATGTCAATGATGTTTACTCCAAGGACCTTCATCCATCCACAGGTTCACAGGGTCAGGTCAAAACATGTCGCTCTAGGTAGGGTAATGGTTCCAAATCTATTCCATCAACATTCCTTCAAATAGAGGTAGGAACTCTAGCAATAGATGAGGAGTGAGTGGGACATGAGAAAGAAAGAACATACAGAGAGATAGTCAGTGTCTTAGCTATTGCTCTATTGCTGTAATGAAACACCATGACCAAAGCAATTTACAAAAGGAAGCATTCGTGTGCGTGCGTGCGTGCGTGCGTGCGTGCGTGCGTGTGTGTGTGTGTGTGTGTGTGTGTGTGTGTGTGTGTGTGTGTGCGTCTGTGGGCATGAAAGAGTGTACATGTATAGACAGATATGTGTGCATGTGGAGGTCATGTTGAGTGTTATTCATCAGGCACTTGACCAGTTTTCTTCTTTTGAAACAGTGTCTTGCTGACCTGGAGTTTTTCACATAGATTAGGCTAGTCGGCCAGCAAGCCCAGGGACCTGTCTGTGCATCCCCAGTGCTGGAATTACATGTCTATACCACATACCAGAACTAGCTTTTCAGACTCAGGCATTTGTGCTTGCAAGTCAAGCACTCTACCCATTTGGCCATCTCCCCTCTGCTCTACTGTCTCTTGAGCATATGTTTGATAGAGGTGGGAGAAGATTACATGGTATTAACAGAAAATGGAATTTCTTTCATTCACATGTCCACCATCCTCCTCTTCTCCTCCCTGACTATTCTCAGAACAAGCGATCCCTTGTCTCTGAGCCCTAATGAGTAGGGCAGCTGGCTGGCACCTTTGAAATGACCATGGGAAAAGTCATCTATGCTCTCAGTTGCTTCAAGAGAACTACCCATTAGACTGTCTCTCCTTCCAACCAGCAATTCTAACCCTTTCCTCCTGGTGGCAGTTTGGGAGAAAATGGCCCCCAAAGACTCATGTGTTTGGTTGGTCCCCAATTGGTATGCTATTTATGATGGATTAGAAGGTGTGACCTTGTTGGAGGAGATATGACTTGGAGTAGGGGTGAGCTTTTGAGTTTTCAAAAGGCCAGGCCAGGCCCAGTCTCCACTCCCAACCTCCCACTGCACCCCTTACCCCCAAATTCTCCCTTCCATCTTGTTGGTGGAATGTGAGCTCTCAGTTATTGCTCTAAGGCCTCGCCTGCCTGCCGGCCATCACAATCCCCACATAATGGTCATGTACTAACCCTCTGAAACTGTAAGTGAGCCCCCAGCTAAATGCCTCCTGTTATGAGATGCTTTGGTCATGGTGTTTCTTCACAGCAACAAAAAAGTAACTAAGAATTGACTCTCGCTCTCGCTCTCGCTCTCTCTGTCTGTCTGTCTCTCTCTCTGTCTCTCTCTCTGTCTCTCTCTCTGTCTCCTCTCTCTGTCTCTCTCTCTGTCTCTCTGTCTCTCTGTGTGTCTTTCCCTCTTTCTCCCCCCCCTTGGAGTGTATGTGTGTGTGTGTGTGTGTGTGTGTGTGTGTATATGTGTGTGTGTATGTGTGTGTTCTCATTTCCTGCTAACTCCTCACCCATTGCTTTGATTCCTACTCACATTTAATGGTTTGTTGCTACTGCTGCTGCTGCTGCTGCTGTTGCTATTATTGTTGTTTGCTCTTTAAGAATTTCTTTAATTCTGTATAATGGTCCTATCACTGAAAGGTTTATTGTTGCTCGCTTTTGGGAATTTTTTTTTTTAGATTTATTTATTTATTTATTTATTTATTTTATGTATATGAGTACATACTGCAGCTGTACAGATAGTTGTGAGCCTTCATCTGGTTGTTGGGAATTGACTTTTAGGACCTTTGCTCGCTCCAGTCAACCCTGCTCGCTCTGGCAGACCCCGCTTCCTCAGTCCCTGCTTGCTCCGGTCCAAAGATTTATTATTATTAATAAGCACAGTGTAGCTGTCTTCAGCCGCACCAGAAGAGGGTGTCAGATCTCAGTACAGGTGGTTGTGAGCCACCATGTGGTTGCTGGGATTTGAACTTAGGACCTCCAGAAGAGCAGTTGGTGCTCTTACCCACTGAGCCGTCTCTCCAGCCCTGAAATTTTCTTTAATTCTGTATAAGGTCCTATCACTGACAATGAAGAGTTTTGTTTCTACATATGTACTTTAACAGACATGTATAAGAATGTGACATCAATGGTTCTCATAAAAGCATAAACTGGACATAAACCAAATGCTATCAATGGGATCACCTTCTGGCACATTCACCCTATGGACTAAAATATAATAATTAAGGTGAATGACTTCAGCTTGGCAACAGTGTGGATGAATCAGTAGTAGCACAATGCAGAATGAGAAGGCAAGCCTTGGCTTGGGGTGTGGCTCAATGGCAGAGCACAGGCTCAGCATCCTGCGTTGATATTCCCAGCACCAAGAGACCCAGAACACCATATATAGTTGATAGGTTTTGTTTTGTTTTCTTTTGTTGGATGTATGGGTGTTTCCCCTGTATGTATGTATGTGCACCAAAGGTGTTCAGTGCCTGCAGAAGCCAAAAGTCCCCTGGAACTGGAGTTACAGATAGTTGTGAGCCACATGTAGGTGCTGGGAGTTGAACCCAGCCTGCTGAAAAGCAGCCAGTGTCCTTAACTGTTGAGCCATCTCTCTAGCCCTGTGATAGTCTATTAACCAAGAACAGAACACGTGAACTAAACAGTGTGTTTTAAAGGCACAATACAGTTGTGGCTAAACTTGTTTACAAATGAAAGGAGTGAAAGGAATGAGAGTGCAAAGCAAGGGCTTCAGGACAGGAGGAGACAGGAAAGGGGAGAAGGCCTGGTCCAAGGACATGCTAGTGTCCTGCTTCGTGGGAACTGGAGGTTGAGATGTGCTTGTTGTATTATAAATACAGTAAGTAAAAGAGTGTCAAGCCTCAGCCAGGAATGAATCAGGAAGTACAACTGGTCTATATCTGGGGATCAGGGGAGTACTTTTTTCTTAGTTCATTGTGTGTTTGTTCAATAATAATAATATAATACTTTTTAGAAGACACAGGAAAGGGAAGGCTAGGATGAAAATAACAAGAACAACTTTATTTTATATGGAGTGCTCAAGTTCTACACAGAAATTACATTAAAATTATCAAATGAAAGATTTATTGGCATTTTGCCAGGGATACCAGGAGCAATATGTAAAAATTCTAAATTAATTGATACTGTATTTCTAATTTTAGGTCGGTTTCCTTGACAACTGGCAGAATAACCATCTACTTAGCCAGACTGTGTGTCCATGCACACAGCTCTGCCTGCCTTTAGTCACTCATCTGACCTCAGATCATCGCCCTCGTACCTGATCCTGGATCCGGCTCACGTGTTATGAAGAGAGAGCTGTTGTCCTCGGCAGTTGATGGGCAGACACAAACAAGAATTGACAGCTTTGTCAATCTGAGAGTCACAAACAAATGAGAGCATATAGCCAAAAAGATGGAGAGAGGGAAGGACAGACACTCACTCCCTGAGTGCCATCGGAGGCTCAGACCTGCCAGAATCCCTACCCATATTGACACGAGGTTAATCTTCATGTCAGCCTTGCAAGGCAACACCAGTATGTTTCCCGGAAAAGGAAACTGAAGTTCATCTAGGAGGCATCAATGCTGATGAGACAGGCAATCATCCAAGACTGTCCAGGTGACCAGGAGCCGCTCGAGATGGATAAAACAGAGTGTCACGGTGCAGAGCCATGGAAACAGTTTGCTAGCACTGAAGGCAAATGTATATGCGTGTATATGTGTATATGTATCTATATATAATGCACAGCCAAGGCTGGCTCTTCTCAAAGCATCCTTGTGTTCCAGAGCTCAAGGGCTTCTGCAGAGAGGAGCTGCCCAATGCCACACGTGCAGGATGACACCGAGCCCTTCTAGGAAAAGAAGATGTACCTCAGATAAGCCTGTTCCTCTATCTTCACTATTTAAGCATCACTCTTCTCTTGCTCATTATCTTATCCTCAGAGAATCTGCCGCATGTTAGTAGAGTCAGCCAATCTATAAGGAACCTAACCAGTATGACAGAAAGAAGAATAAGCACACCAAACTCTTTCAGGGCATTGTCATGAGCAAAGACTGGCAACCCCAGAGGGATGGCAGCATTTTAAAAGCCACTATCTGCTCTTCATCTACTGCATTTCTTTGCATACAACCCCTCCATGCTATAAACATAGTCACACACTCATCGAGATGACTTGCACCTCCAAAGATGTATATTCACCCCCAAAACCTAACTGTGTCTTAGAGTGAATCAAAGTGGAACTTTCCCATACTGTAGTCACTAGGGCCCCAGGACCCCAGTACATGGGGGATCTTCTGGTTATGTTTCTCTGGGATCTCTTCAGTGGCACAGTGTCCTAGAATAGAAAGCCAAGAGCTCTGCAAACAGAAGATGAGAAGTTACAATCCTTCTGAGGTCCTTTGGTCATTAAGGAGCAAAGTCCTCATATGCCTGAGATGGGACTGGAGGGAATGATGGTAGATAAGGGAAGGGAAGCTTCCTGCCTACAGATGAATACATACATACATACATACATACATACATACATACACACACATACACACATACACACACATACATACATACATACACACATACATACACACACATACATACACACACATACATACATACACATACATACATACACATACACACATACATACATACATACATACATACATACATTCATAGCAGACACTGTTAGGATCAACCACTGTTCTCTGCTGTATCCCCTTCCAAAATGTTCCTGATCTCCTGATCTATTCAGCACACGCATTCCCTGCTGGATTATTCCTGCCCCATCTCCTCTCCTGAACAAGAGTGAGTCTTGAGTAGCTTTTGTTGTAAAGCAATTATGTTTGGTTTTGTTTTTAAATCACAAATCAAGGCTTGGAAGAAAAGCACATCAAACCTTAGAAGGAAGCCACATTAGGAGAGCATTTGAATAGCATTAGAATGGAGTGTACCAAGTCCTCTCTTTTGTGGCATTTACACTGAAGAGTTGTTACCTCACACTTCAAACTATTCCAATATGCCTTCCAAGTCAGTTTTGCTGTCCACTAACGACCTCTATTGAATTGTTACCATCATCAATAACACTTCTAAATGGTATACATTCTCTTTACCCTCAACTTCTACTCTGGGGTCCAGGGAGCAGTGAAAGCTGGAAAAACACCAATAATGATCCACAAAGAAAAGAATATGAATGTCCTGAGTACCACAGAAAGCTCTGGAAGAATCCAGAGAGAAACGATAACTTCATCCACAGGCAAGTAGAACAGAGTGTCATTGATATAGTGAAGTGAGTATCAGGGGTTGTGAATCAAAAGAGTCTATGCGTTTCTCAATTCAACCTAGTCTGTGCATACAAAGCAATAACAACCTGTCTTAGTCAGGGTTTTTATTTTTGCACAAACATCATGACCAAGAAGCAAGTTGGGGAGGAAAGGGTTTATTCAGCTTACTTCCACATTGCTGTTGATTACCAGAGGAAGTCAGGACTGGAACTCAAGCAGGTCAGGAAGCAGGAGCTGATGCAGAGGCCATGGAGGATGTTCTTTGCTGGCTTGCTTCTTTCTGGCTTGTTTAGTCTGCTCTCTTATAGAACTCAAGACTTCCAGCCCAGAGATGGCACCACCCACAAGGGGCCCTACTCCCTTGATCACTAATTGAGAAAATGTCCCACAACTGGGTCTCATGGAGGCACTTCCCCAACTGAAACTCTCTTCTCTGTGATAAATGCAGCCTGTGTCAAGTTAACACATAAAACTAGCTAGTACACAACCCAAGCAGCATGGGCATCTGTACAGCAGATACATGAACTGGCAAGATAATATAAAGATCTCAGAAATGAACCCACATATCTATGGCTAACTGACTTCCAATGAAGGTCTCAGAAACGTATAGTGGAGAAAGGGCAGTCTTTTTTTAAATATTTATTTATTTATTTTATATATGTGAGTACACTATAGCTATCTTCAGACACACCAGAAGAGGGCATCGGATCCCATCACAGATGGTTGTGAAACAACATGTGGTTGTTGGGAGTTGAACTCAGGACCTCTGGAAGAGCAGTCAGTGCTCTTACCTGCTGAGCCGTCTCTCCAGCCCTGAAAGTACAATCTTTACAAAAGAAAAGTGGATCTACAAAAGTTGGATATCTGGAGAGGGGGAGGGAAATGAGGGAAGGAAGGAGGGAGGGGGGAGGCAGAGGGGAGGAAGGAAAGGATGAAAATTGTCCCTTTTTTCTCAGTGGTTACAAAAATCAACCTAACATGGCTTAGACTTGAGTGTGAGCTGAGGCATACCCATAATTCTGAGAAGGGTAAGAAGGAAAGATCATAACTTCAAGGCCAGCCTGGGCTATATAGTAAGACTGCCAAAAAAAATTTTAAAAAGGAAAGTAAAACGCAAATCTACAAAAGAACTAAAAGAAAGCATAGTAGAATGCTTCACTCATGACATTAGTGTGGGCAAAGATTTTTTTTTTTTAAATAAATTCTGACAAATAGAGTTATATCACGCTAAAAAGCTGCCATGTAGCCAAGGAAGCAAGGCAATGGGAAAACAATGTATGCAACAGAAGAAAGTATTTGCAAACTCAGATGCTTTGAAATGTCTCGCATGGGCTCAAGTGTCTAAACATTTGGTCCCCAATGGGTGGCATCATTTGGGGAGAACCTTTGGGGCATGAGGTCTATCTGGTGGAGGGGGACTGGCTCCAATCTGGCTTCTCTGCTTCCTGATCATTCACAATGTGAAAAGCTGCTGCCACAGTCTCCCATTGTCTGCAGACTGAGCATCTCCTACTGTCCTGCCTCTGAACCATGATGGAATGAGACTCTTAAACTTGAGTCCAAATAGGTCTTAAGTTCCCAAATATCCATTAAGTTGTTTTCATCATGTGTTCATCACAAGGATGAGATAAGTAACTGATATAGAAACCCAGTACCAAGTGGTTGAGTTGCTGCCCCAATAAACCTGGCCATATGGTTCTTAAACTGTTGGAAGTAGTGTATGGAAGGAATATGGAAGAGTTTGGAGATGCTTGATCCACATCAGCAGGTCATTCTTCACTGACAGATCCAGAGGAGGAAGGTCCAAGAGATCAGAGATAATGGAAGTAGAACTCCTGGGTTTGAGAGGTCTTGTACAAGCTATGTCTTAGGTCAAGCAAGCTTATTAAGGAATGCAGTTCCATATATATTACTTTCATGGAAGAAATGGGACAGAGTCAGTGGAAACTATCATACAATGGGACAGACTCAGCAGGAAGCTAATCAAGCAATGTTACACAAAGGGATCCCAGGGTATCTCAAGAGAATTACAGACCAATCATACAGCAGCCTTAGAACTGATGACTCTTGTCTCATTTCCAGGAAAAGCCAAGTTCTCAGAAATCAAATTCTTTAACTCTTTCTGAAGCCCAGGCTCCAGCTTCAGAGTGGGCCTTGCCAACTCTCTTCCTGGGCAAGTACACAGAGCCAGGCTCCTTTTCCCTTTCAGTGAGGCTCTGAGGACCCTTCCCTGGCTCTTAACAGATGCAGGGTAAGAAATCCTTAGGGCTCTGAAAGCAGATCTAAGTGGGACATTCTGGTGGTAATTTGGAAGACCAGAACACCAATGGAATTTGAACAGTAGAAGTTATTATGCTCATAAGGATTCAGACAGGAATGAAACTCTATCAGGAATTAGCCTAGAAGCCATTTGTGTTATATTCTGACAAAGAACCTGGCCATCTCTGCCTGTGTCCTGAAATTTTTGAGTAAGAATGAATTCAAAGGTAATTTCTTTGATAGAGAAAATTGTAAGACAGAGGAACATCTAGCTATGGTGAGTTTGTTACCAGATGTTTTTAGCCCAATAAATAGTGAGAATTCAAAGCAAAACATGGAGCAGAAACCTGGGGTCTTCCAAACAGAGGTGAGTTCCTGAGTAGAGTTTGAAGGTTGGACCTGCCCTTGATTCTGCTTCCTGGTTAACCACATTGTGAAAGCTGCTGTCCCAAATTCTCACTGCCATGGATGAGTAGGCCATGATTGACTGAGAGACCCTCTGAAACAGAGAGTCAAACCCCTCCTCCACCTTTCATCCCTTACATTGTTTTTATTGCATATTTTAGTCACAGCATAAAGAAAAGGAGCTAACAAACACATCATGTTTTTGAGAAGGGGTTAATGTTCAGAACATAAGAAACTCACCATCTCAATACCAAAGATTAAAGAATCCAATGAAAATGGGCAAACAATTTCAACAGACATTTCTTAGCATATATATGACTGCCTAGCAGTCACCAGAAGGCATGTTCCCCATCACAAATAATCAGGGATCTTCAAATTCAAAATAACCATGAGATATCATTTCCTACTGCTAAGAACCAGTCTCAGCTTGGAAAGTGGTTATGAGGAAGGGGTATTCATGAGTGGTGTAGAAGTCAAATCATGGATACAAGCTGACACAGCCTATGTTCAGACAGCTTTCTGAAGATTTCTAGACAGCTCTGCTCTCACAGACCAAAGCCCAATCTTTTATTTATATATCAATTCAATTGTCCACCCTAGGTTCCCTTTTGATTATCCCACCAATCAGCATTTTTTGACCTTAGCCCCTTGACTTCTAGGAAAAGACAGCAAATGAATTCAGAGATCTGCCTGCCTTTGTAGACACAGTTGATAAGCTAGCTGGGTAGGATCTGGCTCTGAGATCACTGCTCCCACCACATCTGAGCCTAAGTTTGTTCTTTCCCAGGCTGACCTTGAACTCAGAAATCTGTCTGTCTTTGTATCTTTCTGACAAGCTGGCTCCTAGTAGAGCTGCCTCTATTCTTTTCAGTCTATAAAGTTGCACTATAATTCATAGTGCATCCTTATATTTTGCATAGTTGAGAAATGATATATTTTTGAACTCATGTCTTCGGAGTTCTTTCCCACAGCCTTAAGACCTGTCCTGAAGGTCACAGCATTTACAACTTTTTCTAAGGATATAGACACATTCTCACCTCCCAGAGTCACACGCTGTCTCTGAATATCATGGAGTCATTAACCTCAGTAGAAAAGACACTCTCCAATAACCATGGTAGGGAGAATATTTCCTGAAGGAGGAACATGAAGTAAAAAAATATACATTTTATATAAACAAGCCTCACTCCCAGCAATTGTCAACACTTACTATGCAGGACTTGGCATCATACCAGTCAGAAAGGCTGGAATCCAAAAGACAAGAAATAAGTGCTGGAAAGTGTGCGGAGACAGGAACTCTCATACACTGTTAATGGAATGTAAATTAGTGCAGTCATTAAGAAAAAAACGGTATGAAGTTTCCACCGAAACTAAAATAGAACTACCAATTCTGCTAATGGGCACACAGTCAAAGGAAATAAAACCATACCTGGAAAAATATCTTTAAGCCTGTCTACTGCAGCATCTTACTTTATCAGCCACAATTTAGCATCAGCCTAAGTGTCTCATCATGGATGAGTAAAAGGGGAGCAGAGCTTTCCTTTCCAAGCAAGTAGCACACAGCTGTCTTTGTAACAGCATGAATGGACCTAGACTTTATACTTAAGTGAAACAGGGCAGAAACAGAAAGATAATACTGTATGACTCATCTATAGATTGCCTCTATTTGGCCACTTAGAAAGTACCGGTAGAAAGGTAACTTCAGAACAAAAACTAGGGGAAGGTAGATAGGAAGAAGTTAACCAACAAAGATCCAGATATATTTATATTTAGGGTGACAATAGTCAGAATAGCTATTATGCATTCCAGAATAGCTTAGAGATGTTGAGTGTTCTAACCACAATGCACTGATAAATATACAAAGTGGCAAATAAACTAGTAACCTTCATTTGCTCATTACATCATGTATACACATATTAAATAACTAAATAATCGCACTGTACTCCATACCAACATACAATTATGATGGGTCCAATTAAAATTAACATAAAAATAAAAATCAAGCCTCAGACTAGCCTGCTCAGCCAAATGGTGGGGCTCAAAGCAAAGGGTATTGGTAAATGTTTCAAAACTTTCTCTGCTTCGTGGCCATCCACATTTCTGTGGTATGAATATTCACTCAGGCCTTAATGTTCCAACACGACACCAATAACAGAGTTGGTGGCACTGCAGAGGTGGCCCAACAGTCAAGAGTACTTGCTGCTCTTCCAGAAGACCAGGGCCCAAGTCCCAGCATCCACATAGAGGCTCACAACCATCTGTGACTCAGTTCCAAGGAATCCGATGCCCTCTCCTAGCCTCCATGGCACTAGGCACATGCATGATACATGGTACAGGCAAATGACTATACTCATAAAAAGTTAATAACTAACTAAATAAACTGAGTTGAAAAGAGATACACAGAACTGACTCTCCCACATGAGCACGCATCACTTGGGCAGCAGCACATGCCTCTGAGATCGATTATCTGAACTTAGCCTTGTTTCATTTGTGGTGAAGCAAAACTTTCAAGGATGGAGAGGGACTGATGTAAAAAAAACCAACATCAACATTTATGTGCTGCTTCCAGAGAAGTAGGGCACTTGGCCTTCGGAAGTTTTCCTGAATGTGTTTGCAATTCTCTGGCCACCTCTGATCTAGTCTTAGCGTTTCCTTCTGCAAAGTGAAGGGCATCTTGCCAGCCTCTGCTCAGCCTTGTGAGGTTAAGAGTACACACAGCAGCCCAGTCTTCGATCTGAGTACTCTGCCAGACTCAGGCTGCACGTTTTCAACTACACTTTGGGGTTCTTGGTGGGGTGGGACACAGTTTGCCTTTGTACTACCATATCCAAGTGCTGGTTAGTTTCCATCAACTTATCATTAACTAGACCCTTCCCTCCCCTCCCCCTCCCCCCCCCCGCTCCCCCCCCCCCCCGGGAAGAGGGAACCTGAGAAAACACTTCCATCAGGCTGGCCTGTAGGCATGTCTTTGGGGCATTTTCTTGATTAATAATTGATGCGGCAGTACCACCCTGGGCACGTGGCTCATACAACACTCTGGGTTGTATAAGAAAGCAAGCTGAGCAGAAATCTTCCAGGGTTACTTCTTCAAACTCCTGCCTCGGGTTCCTGCCTTCGTATCACTCAGTGATGGGCAGTACCGTGTAGTCTAAAATAAACTCTTGATAAACCAGGCATTGTGGCACATACATTTAATTCCACCACTCAGGATGTGGAAGCAGGAGGATGTGTGAAGTTAAGGCCAGCCTAGTCTACTGGAGGAAGGGGCTGTTTGGGTCATCCAGGACTACATAGAGAGACCTTATCTCTAAAAACAACAACAAAAAACAATAAAATAAACACTTCTTTCCCCAAGTTGCTTTTTGTTATTGTTGTTACAACAGCAACAGGGTCTCATTTTGTAGTCCTTGCTAGCCTGGAACTTACAATGTAGACCTGACTGGCTTTGAACTCACAGAGATTAGGTTAGGCCTGTCTCTGCCTCCTGAGTGCTGGGATTAAAGGTATGCCCATCCCTGCCCGGCCTCCAAGTTGCTTTTGTTCAGTGTTTTATCAAAGCAATGGAAAGCAAACTAGAACCACCCATTTGCAGAGATATGACGGTGCAGGACAGCCTATGGGACCAGGGGCTGACACTAATATAACTCCTGGAAGGAAAACAAAAATCAATCGTAAAATCCTCAGAACTCACTCAAAGTTTCACACTGCAGAGACGTTAGACACTAGAAAAGCAACAGTGTCTTGGGCAGACTTATTACAAGAAATATGGCTTCCTCTGTTGCGCCTTCAAACATACTTCACCCAAAGGTCACAGTAACACTTTGGAGTTTACCATCTCCCAGAGCTTGTTAGGGCGCTAGGAAGGGCTGGGGAGGAGTAGAGGGGAGAGGAAGAGGCTAGGAAGTGCTGTTTATGCAGCAAAAAGAAAGGGCACCTTCCCCATCCTGTGAGCATCTCAGGGCACCTTCCCCATCCTTTGAGCATCTCAGGGCACCTTCCCCATCCTGTGAGCATCTCAGGGCCAAGCAGTTTCAAGCACAGAACAAGAGCCAGCATTTCCCATGTTCCCTTTCTTCTTCTCATCCTGCTGGAGATATATGCAGTTTTCCCCCCTGAGAACAAGATAAGCCAGCGAGCAAAAAGAAGCGAAAAGACAAAAAAATACATCCTAAAAATTAATGTAAATATATGTGTAGGATTTTACTTCTCTTCTTTTATCCAAATCTTGTTCTCAACTATTTTAAAAATCTTAATTCTGACACAGTTCTGAGATATCCCATAAGTCCCCTTACTATTTCTTGGAAAGGTTGGAACTGCGCAGCAGCTTTCTCCTTGATCACTACCTTCGGCTTTCCAAAGGAATTGAGTTAAACTCATTATGAGAGGTTTTACGGTATCACACACACCCTTGGCTAAACACATGACTGATTTCATTGCCTTCTTGGGCCATGAACCTCAATACCAAATTGCCAGATGGGTGTGTGTTCTTTTTGAGTACTCACAGTCACAAGCCATCCCTCTGGTGGAGTTTCTGAGTGTATGTCACCATTTCAAAGGCTCTCACTATTGATCCTGATATTGCTCAATTTTCTTTTCTTTCTTTCTTTCTTTTTTTTTTTTTTTTGGTTTTACAAGACAGGGTTTCTCTGTATAGCCTTGGCTGTCCTGGAACTCACTCTGTAGACCAGGCTGGCCTCGAACTCAGAAATCTGCCTGCCTCTGCCTCCCAAGTGCTGGGATTAAAGGCGTGCGCCACCACTGCCCGGCTCAATTTTCCAATAAAGATCTTAATCATGCCTGCACGAACTAGCGGACGTGTGTAGCTAAAGATGCTGATTGCACCTTGACTAAAAGTACCTGGAGGGAAGGAGCCTTCCAGTGGGCTGGGATAAGATATTATTTCTTAGATATCTCTGCTTCTTTTTCCTCAGTGATAAAATTACTACCTCCCTCTCATGCCTGTGACCAAATGCATCAATCTCCTGATGGGATTTACTTTTTTCTTTCACCATGGCTTTTGAGATGATCAGTACATAGCATTAAAATTCACTTTGAGGTGCCCGCTCACTGGCTACTGTATCACTTCTTTTTCCTAATTGTGGAGACACCGTGCTACACGCTCCAACGCTCTTCTGGGAAGCATAGCTTATAGCAGAATTCCTCATATATTTTTAAAATACTTACTATTTTTTAATAATAAGGGGGTGCCTGAGGAGGTCCCTGGAGCTGGAATTAATGGCAATTGTCATTCCCACAGTGTAAGTGATGAGAACCTAGCTTGGGTACTCTGCAAAAGCAGTGCTTGCTCTTCACTGCTGAGCCATCTCTCCTGCCCCAAACCTGTCATTGCCTTCTATTTTGTACTTGCAGTCAAATCTGGAGAGTTTAGAATCAGGGTCTTTCTCCAAAGTGGCTCTTACAATTCACCCCTTTTGCCATCATCAAAATGGGGAGAAATTAACCTGATGTTGCTCCCTCAAAGAAGCAAAAATGAATGGCTAGGCTCCCTGGAGAAGTGGCACACACAGCATGGGATGAGTGCTGGCGGAGGACTATGTTTTCTGTCAGCTTGACACAAGCTGGAGTTATCTGAAAGGGAGCCTCAATTGAGAAAAATACCTCCATAAGATCCAGCTGTAGGGCATTTTCTCAATTAGTGATTATTGAGGGAGGCTCCACCCCATTGTGGGTGGGGTTCTGGGTTCCATAAGAAAGCAGGCTGAGCAAGGCCAGAAGCTGCACTCCTCTGTAGCCTCTGCATCTGCTACTGCCTCCAGAGCCTGTCCTGCTTGTGTTCCTGTCCTGATTTCCCTTGTTGATGAATAAAGATATGGAAGTTGTTATGGTTGTATATGCTCAGAGTGGCACTATTAGAGGGCATGGTCCTGTTGAGGTAGGTGGGACCTTAATTGGAGTAGGTGTGTCGCTGTGGCTTTAAGACCCTCACCCTAGCTGCCTGGAAGTCAGTATTCTGCTAGCAGCCTTCAGATGAAGATGTAGAACTCTTAGCTCCTCCGGCACCATGCCTGCCTGGATGTTGCCATGTTCCTGCCTTGATGATACTAGACTGACCCTCTGAACTTGTAAGGCAGCCCAATTAAATGTTGTCCTTTATAAGACTTGCCTTGGTCATAGTGTCTGTTCACAGCAGTAAAACCCTAACTAAGACAGACGTATACACCAATTAAACCCTTTTCTTCCCCAACTTGCTTTTTGGTCAAGGTGTTTCATCACAGCGACAGACACCCTGCCTAAGGTCCATAGACAACTCCACTTATATTTCAGGAAAAGGCTCCAGTTTTCTCTTTTATCCCCCAAGGTACTTAGCACAGCTTTATGCCCAATGAATATGACAAGAAGAAAGATGGTTACTTTGACCAGTGTCTTACTTATATCTAATAATACAATATTACACCTTTCTAAAAGCCAGAATGTGAAACTTGATAATTCTTACAATGAATTATAAAATGTCCAACAAGAGAGAGAGAGCGAGGGAGAGAAAGGCTTTTTAACTCACTTTGCTACATCTCAGTTTTATCCCATGCAACAACACTACAGAATACAAAGTGGAAAGGCTGGAGTCTAATAAACATCTCCTGAAGTCCAACATGTGGTCTCATCCAATGGTTCCCTTTTCCTCCCAGAAAGCTGAATCCCACAGTCAAAAATGTCTCTACTGACAGAGGACCAACAAGACCAATCTCAGAATGCCACAGCATAGCTTTGCCTTTCTCCAAACATTTCTTAGTTAACTTATTTCAACTGATCATCTAATGTAAATTACATCATTCTCCTTCAAATGTTTCTTTTCACCAACTAAACAGGATACTAGATTTAGATGCGTAAAAGACAGGTAATTAGTTCATATTATAAATGAGTCTTTGTCTGGAATTTCATCTGTCTCGGTGGTAACCAAGCATTTGGTGAGACC
>JADRCD010201680.1:0-19396 GCA_019843815.1 Montemys delectorum
AATTTTTTTTTTCAAAAAGATTTGAGATTTTCCTGACATTCAGATAACCTAACATTCACGTGTCTGTCTGGTACTCTTCCCAGCATGGAAATTTTTCGTGCCTTTTGTTGGGGTATCTCTCTACATTCTATCACTTCTTTTACTCATATGCACTTTGGTTTAGTGAATTCAGCAGAGAAGGCTAGACTAAGCCTGCCCTAGACATTTGAAACCTCAAAACTCACTTGCAGTGCCTCATTTCTTCCAATAGGGGTATATCTCCTAATTAATTCTAAACAGTTTAACACCTTGGAATCAACCATTCAAATACATAAGATTATGGGGTCCATTCTCATTCAAACTACCATAGACTTGAATTCAGATCTCCAGAAAACATGAAAATCTGGTAGACCTATAAAACCATCATCTGAACGTGGGAAATAGGGAAGCAAGCTTTCAAGGTAGTATACTAAACTTGCTGAATAAGTGAATTTTGGGTTAATCAAGAAGCCCTACCTTAAAAAAAAAATATGTTCCACAAAGAAGGGGGTAGACAAAAGGAACAAACAATAAGAAGCTTAACAATGCCCATCTAGATGCCCTGATTAATTCATTTCATACCACCTAAGTTCTTTAAATATTGTCACTTAAATTTAGCTCATTGCAAATAAAATTTAAGTATATAAAAAGGAAAGAGGACAGCAGAAAAAGAAGAAACACAAGACTGAGACACTAAGTAAACAGAGCCAATACAATATTCCTTTAGAAAGCATCAACCTTCAATGAGAATTAGAGAAACAGCATGGTGTTAGATAAACAGAAGCAGACAAGAAGCAAAAATAAAGGTTGTAAAAAAATAGGACCATGATGAAAGAAAATAATAAAAACAATGGTTTTCTATAAAGATGTTCAAAAGGAAGAAAATTAAAAAGAAAATGTAGTCAGGTGTAGAGCCAGATTTGAATTTCATGAACATATAGCTTACATCAAATACTTCTTTGTGACTCTACACATTGAGAATGTAGTGGCTAACAAATAACCATGTCTTCACTCCTTATCTAAAGCAAGACTTTACCAGATAAGTAAATATGGCTGATTTATTTTTATTTGTACTTATGACTAATAAAGGTAAACTCTACACTTTAAGAAGGAAGACAATTAAAGTTATAACAACACAGATATTATGTACTTTAATTAAGTAGTTTTAATCAATTCAAAACTCTTAAATTACTTCAAAACTTCCTAGTTTAAGAAATGTTACAAATTATCATTTTTTCCAAGACTATTTTGGAGAACTGGCTAATTGTTCATATTGAAGAAGTCAGTTGTTCCCTAATTTTGTCATTATAAAGACATCTAAGAACAACTTAAACAAAGCAATCTAATGTTGGAAACTGCATACCTAGGCCACACATACACACACACACACACACACACACACACACACACACACACACACACTCACGTATCTACCACCATTAACTGCATAATAAAGCTTTTCAGATGGGATTGAGAATTTCACTAGCCTTTGGATACAATGTTACATATTTAGAAGAAAGTTTGATAGTAATTCCCTTTAGCAAAAATAATTGCAGTATGGCCTAAAAACTCCCCTGTCAGGGGTTCATAAATAAGTGGTATCAGGTGTGTGTTCCCTATCATAGCACAACATTCCTCCCCAGTTTAGGAGTCATATACTCCACTATGCCACAAGGGGCCTATTTTGCCAGACTGCTCAGCACTGAAGCTTGAAGACACACATGTGAGTGAAACTATTGATGGGATTTCTCCATGAGAATATTTCAAAACATCTTTAAACACTATAAAAGAAGTTATCTATCACTGGAAAAAAACAAAAACAAATAATCAAACAAACCTTAAAACATAAAACAAAACAACCTTCTAGAAAGAATTACCTTGATGGCCTCATTTTTTATTATCAAAGTATACGGTATCATAAACAAGAGGGTTAATACTCATAAATAACCAAGAGCAATGGCAACATCCTGTATGATTTTAAAAAACCACAGGGACATTCATAACCAAAAATTTAATAGAGGCTATCCCATACCTAAGTTAATTATTTAATAGCCTATGATTTTGGAGGAGTAGAATTTTCCTGTGGTGTAGGAGAATCCCAATTTAACTTTCAAGAAGCTTATAAAATAGTTAGATATCTCTCCAGCTACCTCATGTCTATATTACCTTCCCTTAAGACTTCCACTCATTATTCTGTTTTCCCTCATATTATCTGTGATTATTATTTTGTCACCCCTCATAAAGAACATTCCTTTGCCCATATATGGACATACTACAGTTCCTTTGCATCTACAAATATTGCATGCTAATCATATAAACTTAAATTCAAGTATCACTTATAAGTAAATGCATTTCTGGGCATGAGTTATATCATTCAGGAAATTTCTTAAACTTCCATCTTTCATTTACTTGTAAGTTTCACAATTTCTCCTTTCTATAAAGCTGAATAGTGTCACATTGTATATATTTCCATTTTAACGATCTGTTATTCTTATGGTGGACATCTAGAGTGATCCTATTTCCTAGTAATTTTAAATACAGCAGCAATCAATATGGATGAGCAATTATCCCTATGATACAATAGTTGATTTTTGTGCACATGCCTGAGAATTATATAGTTGTGTAACATGTTAGATATATTTCTAGCACATTAGAAAAAATGCATACAGATTCCCATATTTTCCTTCAATGTTATTTTCTATGGACATTTTTATTTACTTTGTATTAGACATTTTCTTTATTTACATGTCATATGATATCTCCTTTCCAAGTTTCCCCTCCAGATTAAAAAACAGAAACAAAACAAAACAAAATAACAACAAAAACACTGTTCCCTCCCCCCAACTCCTACTCACCAATCCACCCTCTCCTGCTACCTAGCCCTGGTATTCCCCTCGAGATAGTTTTTCTAGTTATAATAACCTTGGTTAGCAGTGGTGTTCATTCATACTATGAAATACATCTTTCAAGGTCTTCCTGTCTTTAAATGTTTCTATCAAAAAATGGCAATAATTCTCATGCACTCACCTTTATAAGTGACTTTATCTTTTTTTCTTGTATCTTTTAAACTACTGATCTTGTGTTTTTCTGTTTAAAATATACTTTGTGGTGGGGAATATCTTTCTTAGTACTGTGTATTTTGCGATCCGTAGATTTCTTGTGCTGCATGGATATCTTTATGTGAAATTGATAAATTGTCTATGATTTTAATGAAACTATTTTCTTTGACTTGGTGTGGTATTCTCCTTTTATGCATGTAACTCTAACTGTTGATTGTCTATGGTTTATGTATGCATGTGTGTATGTATGAATGTATGTATTTATGTATGTATGCATGTATGCATGTTTACTCTACCAGAACACTGCTCATCATAGAAATCAAAAGAAAAATTGCTAATGCCTTAAAAAATATGACCTGCAATCATAATAACCTTCTGATTCCTTGAAAAGGAATTCAAAGAGGAAACATTGGATGCATATAATTATATGACTAGAAATGAAAGCACATCTCTAAGGTTAAAGAAGTACAGAGACTATATAGGAACAATGTGGGATAAAAAATGTAAAACACATCAAGGGAAGGGAGGAATATTTGTGACTGGCCAATGTCTTTATTTTCTTAATAGGGAACAAGTCTTTGTAGCTATGGAATTAGAAGACTTTAAGCTAGCATGTCAAGTGCAGGACCAAACTGAATATTAGTTTTAGTAATGCTGGAAAACTACTAAATGATCCATGCTCCCTCTTCTAGATTCCCACCCTGCACAACATGTCTGCTGGGCTTAAATGGTCAACCATTTTTCCTTTTCTATTATTGAATATTTTCTTTATTTACATTTTAAATATTATCCCCCTTCCTGGTTTCCCCTCCATAAATTCCCTGTCTGATCTCCACTCCACTGCTTCTATGATGGTCCTCCCATACCCACCCACTCACTCTACCTCCCTGCCCAGGAATTCCCCTTTTTCTTTTTTATTCTTTTTCTTTTATTTTTCTTCTTTTTCCTTTTGTTTTTGTTTTGTTTTGTTTTTTGGTTTTTTTGTTTTGTGTTTTTGTTTTTTTGTTTTTTGTTTTTCAGACAGGGTTTCTCTGTGTAGCCCTGGCTGTCCTGGAATTCACTCTGTAGACCTCCCTCTGCCTCCCATGTCCTGGGATTAAAGGCCTGTACCACCACCACCTGGCTACCCCTTTTTCAAGTGTTTAGAAAAACAAAGCAATAGCATACTATGCTCTTTTCCCTTCTCTTTATCAATGTAGTAATGAACTCTGAAGCTGGGGATAAAACAGAGTAGATGGAAAGAAAGAGGGCTGTCTATAATGCAGGAATGCACATGTCTAAGCTAATGATAGACTGGTATATAGTTCCTTGCAAGCTTCTTATGTTAGATATCCTGCATTATAGTTAATCTTGACGATCTGACTCATTTTAGAATCATGTAGAAGACATACTTCTGGGTACATTTTGTTGCATTTCTAAAGACGCACAAAGAATGAGCATGTGCTGGCATCTGAGTCTGAATAAAAAAAATGGAAAACATGAATCAAGTACTAATATTTCTCTCTATGTTTTCCATTACACTCTTGTGGCCAAACTTGCCCAATTATTGTGGACTGTATCCCTTCAAATCCTGAACCAAAATAAACACTTTTACTTTTAAGTTGTTTTTGCCAGTTAGTCTATCAAAGGAAAAAGAAAAAAGAAAAGCAATTAATACATTAAATATTCAAAATTCTGGCCAGGCAGTGGTGGCATAGACTTTTAATCCCAGCACTTGGCAGACAGAGGCAGGCAGATTGAAGAGTTCAAGGCCAGCCTGGTCTACAAAGTGAGTTTCAGGATAGCCAAGACTATACAGAGAAACCTTGTCTCAAAAAACAAAAACAATACAAAAAAATTCTGTTTAGTTACGTTCTTGGTTTTATAAGTTTCTATTGGTTATTTTATTTATTTACATTTCAAATGTTAGCCCTCTTCCTAGTTTTACCTCCCCAAATACCTTATTTCCTCCCCCATATCCCCTGCTTCTATAAGAGTGCTCCCCCATCCAACAACCCACTCCACCTCAGTGCCCTAGCTTTTACCCTATGCTGGGTCATAAAGCCTCCACAGGACCAATGGGCTCCCCTCCTATTTAGGCTAGATAATGCAATCCTTTGCTATTTATGCATCTAGTTGTCCTAGTGATGTGCTGTGATTTAACTGATATAAGATTACCATTCTCATCACTCAGGTAAGTGAACGAAGAGTTGAAGTAGATAACCTATTTAATTACACCTTATTGTAACTTCAATAACAAATGATTAAATACTGATTTTCAAATCACATGCTTTTCACCAAGCTTGGGCTTAAATTTTGGAAAACTCATTTACAATAAAACTTAAAAGCTCTAACCTTTTCTATACTCACTGGACATATATTGGTTTCATAATAGAATACAGTTAATCTCTCTATGAAAATCCTTTTTGAGGTGTTGTCAGAATTTCTTTCCAGTTATTGTATCAGTTCAAACAGCTTTTCAAAGATAACTATAATTCTGAGGAAGGCCTAAGTCCTTTATGCCTAATCTTCCACATGTTACCTCCACTTACTTTATTTTTAGCATTTTTTGCTTGAAGTGACTTTTCTACTCTGAAAACTCACAGTGACCTCCCCTTATTGTTTAGTTTCCCATAGTCACCCCAAAGGGAAATCCTGAATAAATACAGGCTGGAAATACTTTTTTTTTTCTCAAATACTTCTGAAATAAAGATACAGATTTGCAAACTTTTATTCTTCAATCTGGAGACATTTACATTTTGAAAATGATACATTTACCCTTCCAGTTGGTCACTTTTGGTAGAGTCACACAATCTTAAATGTTCATGCAATTTATTATTTTGTATATAATTTTCAATTTTATGGAAAGGCAGTTTAACCTTAAACACTTGGTGAACAAGCCTTTCATGAACTTGGCAAATACACCTCCACTCATGATTTATTGTACAGTGTTTATTCAAAACCCTTACATTTCTCTTTTATAATGTTGGGAGGTCAGATTTTTGGAATCTGTGATGTGAATTTTTTTTCTTTTACGTGTTGTTCCCTGAGTTCTCACGCCTAAAACTCTGTGGAACAAGTACTTATCCCAGGTTATCTCTCACAGCCTCCCCTCAGCTTTGTGTTGGCCGTCATATCCAAACTTCAGAACCCTTACCTCTTTCTCCCTCCAGAAACTCACACACTGTAAAGTGTGGATTCAAGTGCTGATCTGTAGTTATGAAAGGTTTATGTCAGGAACTGCCTTCCATCGCTTTGATCACAGTTGTTATAAATGTTGTCAATACCTTTTCCTATCCTGTTCTGTGGTAGCAAATAGAAAAGCTATTGATGTTATGCTAATTTTGTTACCAGTGCTAGTATTGAACTTTCTAGTTATTTTGCATTTTTCAGCTAAAAGAAAAGAAAAATCATGTAATTTGCAGATAGTAGAAATCACACTCTCCGCATTGAAAAATTATTTCTTATTTTGCTACCTTCTATTGTTTTTATGGGAGAGCACAATTAAAATGCAGCTCAGTACTTGTGATTGTATTATCTTATCTCATCTTGATTCATAGCATTAATGAGATTGCGTCTAATCTAGTGTGCACTATTATTAATAACGCCTATGTTTCAATATGTCCTTTCCTAACATCCATATTTATTATCTTAGGAAAATAATTATTACTGTACTAATAGTTTCTCCTAGGTATTGGTCTGAATTTTAACAACATCTTTGAAGTCTAGTCTAATAGTTCATTTTTATAGATCCCTTTCTTTTGCTTAATTATGATAATTAGTGTCCTAATGTTGAATTATCCTTGGCATTAATATTTCTCTCTCTCAGATAGTGTGTGTCTGTTTATGTATGTTATTATTTATTATTAATTCTCTGTATAGTGTGTGCTCATGTGTATGTAGGTAATTTCATACATAATATGCATGTGGATGTCTGAGTATGATTTTCAGTAGTCAGATCTCCCCTTTCTCCTTGTTTAGAGAAAGGTTTTCCTGTTATTTCTGCCATGAAACCCATGTACTTCAGGGTAGATGACTCATAGATTGTGGACCTATTCTCCTGTCTCTACTTCTCTTCATTTACATGAGTAAATGAATAAACCAAGACCTTCAAGCTTGTGCAACAAGTTCCCATTCCGCTAAGAAGGCTCTGCTACTCATTTCATACATTTAACTGTGTGTGTTTATTAGTCACCTGAATGCTCAGTGTGAAGAGGATAGATGATTTTACTGAGAAGAACATGAACTGTAGTCAGGTTTAAGTAAACAAACAAGAGTTCACACAATCCTATTAATGGGTCATCTTTAATAAACTCCTAGTGAAGTGTCTCTGACATGAGGTTGGGCCTCTTGAAAAGGTGGGTCCACTGAGTGTGGACATATTTGTATGTGATCAGTTGTGGTATGTTCTATTCTCTGTTTGAACTCCATGTCATCTTACATAAGAGAACAAGACATCCATTAGTTTCATCTATAAATATCTATTTCCAGGTTACAAAGCTTGATGGAACAGTTATAGCCCAAAAGGAGAAAGAAACGATAAGGACCACTGGAGAAAATTTCAATTGACTCTAAATATTCTAGTCCTAATACATGTAGTCATTCCCATAATGCCTCAAGTACTCAAACTCATTAAATCATATAGTTCTTTATATGTATTTTTATATATATATATGTGTGTAAAAAATATATGTGAATGTATATATACATATATATTAAATTTATTATGATAATTATAAGTCCTAATAAAAGTATAAATGTGATTTGACCTTGGTTTGCAAGTAAAGATATGTTTAGAATGGTGGGGTGGTGAGCAGGGGGAGGGAGGAGGAAACAGGGGTTTGTTTTTGTTTTCTTTTTTTATTTTATTTTAATTCTTTTTCTTTTTTTGGAGGGGCACCTGGGAAAGGAGATATTGTATGACATGTAAATAAAGAAAACATCTAATTAGAAAAAAAGAAAAGCAGGTGACATGAAAGACTAGTTTTACAGTTTATTCTCTGATGACAGGTTCTGTGCTTTTATGAAGAGAAATTATTTTTACCCAGTTCTTAAATTGTTTTAATTATGTATAATTTTTAAAAATGAGGTAATTATTTTGACCAGTCACTGATAAAGATAGAAATACAAATGTAATTAAGTAAGTTATATATTTTATTTGTTTATATTTTAGTTTATTTGTGTGGTTTGAGAACAAGCTATCGAAATTGGGCCTTGTTCACATTTATCCATGTTACTAACATGGTATGCCTCTGTGATACATGTGTATCCATTGTGTTCTTGTGGTTATTTTTGCATAATGATTTTTGTTGTGTCAAGGGCAACATGATGGTACATGACCATAATCCCAAAACTCAGGGGGCAGAGGCAAGATCCAAGCCAGCCTAGACTATATACCAATACAGTCTCCAACAAAGAACATTGAATCAAATTCTGCCATATCAGTTAATATTTATGCATTACTAAATATAAAGAATGCATTAGAGATATAATTCATGCTGTAAATAAGAAAATTGTGTTGAATCTATAGAGCAAATTTCAGGATAGCTAAGCTTAGGCAGTGAAGGAGTTAGAAAATGGAAAGATGGTGATAATAGAAACAGGGGACCATGTTCCAGCTCCGGCAAGCAGCAGGACTTGGAAGCTTCAGCCATGTGGCTCTGGATTTAGAGTCAAAGGAGAAAGAGACTATTAGGACAACTGATGCTGGTAAGCTGGAGCTAAGAATTCGCAATAATTAGGAAGAGACCAACAACACTGAGGTAAAATCTTCTGGAAGTGTTTTCTGAGAGCACAAAGTTGTGTTCCAGAAATAGCCAAGGCTGTATCTCATGCTACAGGTGAACTTGGTAATGTATAAGAGTCATCCAAGCGATACTAGTTTTGAAGGTATGAAGGAGTCATGTAGAACAGCTGAGGCTTGGCACTATGAGAGACCAGAGAAGGCCAATGATGAAGGTGTAGACTCAGTGGCAGTTGACAGCATGGGATTGAAGAGGTCATAATCATACAAAGTGGAGGCTGACAACCATGAAGAGATCCTATGAGAGATTATTGGGGAAGCCTAGTAGCAGCAAAAGATTCCAGAGAAGTAGAGATGCCAGTACCATGGGTGGTCACCAAGAGTGTTAGCGGCAATGGCGTGGACTCAACCAGAACCTAGAATGCTACAGAGAGTAGAGCTGGAAAACTGACCCACGCACTTTACTGAAGCCCAGACATTGGAACAAGAACATGTGAAGTTGAATTTGCCTTAGATGCCATAAGATGCTAGAGATGCCAGAGCTGTTTGATTCCTGCTGAGGAAAGCTGCTAACAGAGAGTGGAATGAGCCCAAGAAAAAGAAGTTTGTGGCACTCAACAAACATAAAAGTTATTAGATATGTGGAAAGCACTTTTACACCAGACATGCACATGCAGAGTTTGGAGTTTGCCCAGTTGGGTTTTTGTCTTATTTGGGGGATCAGTATTTCTTCATTATGAAATTTTGGAACAATAATATATATTCTGTGATGTTGGAGGTATGTGATCTGCTGTTCTACTTTGATTTTACAGGGACTTACAGTTAAGTGCTTGGATGAATCTCAGAAGAGATTTTTAAACTGTGGTGTGACTGTGACTATGGGGATTTTTGAAGTTGGACTAAATGTATTTTACATGATGCTACTGCTAGGTATGACCGCCCCCACCTCCAGACTCATATGTTTGAACAAGCCTATGGGGGCCAGGGAATGGAATGATGTGGTTTGAATATGCTTGGGCCAAGGAGTGACACTTATTAGGAGATGTAGCCTTGTTGGAGGAAGTGTGACCTTGTGGAGGAACTGTGTCACTGTGGTGATGGGCTTTGAGACCTGCCTCCTTTGTGCCTTGAAAAGAGTCTTCTGTTTGCATTCATAACAAGATGTAGAACACTCAGGCCTTCCAATGTCATGCCTACCTGGATGGTGCCATGATTCCTCTCATGATGATAGTGGACTGAACCTCAGAACTTATAAGCCATCTCCAATTAAATGTTGTCCTCTATAAGAGTTGCTTGGGTCATGGTATTTCTTTATAGCATTAGAAATACAAACAAAGACAATCTAGCTAACTGGCTACCTGCAGGTGTGTCATTGATGGATTCCAAGGCTACTATGATATACCACTAGGGAAATTCTCACAAAAGCAAAAAAATTAATACATGGGCTTTTTTCTTTTCTCCCCAATAAGGGTATAGATCAAAATTCCCCCTCATCATCTGTTGTGGTTTGTTTAACTGTTC
Organism: Montemys delectorum; assembly: GCA_019843815.1. Lineage (NCBI taxonomy): Eukaryota > Metazoa > Chordata > Mammalia > Rodentia > Muridae > Montemys > Montemys delectorum. The sequence goes on from JADRCD010201680.1 coordinate 10,321, forward strand.
CACATGTTAGTTAGACTGATAGCCTTATTTGGGAGAATTCTAAAAAATGGTGGTGAGAGAATTATGAGAATTATGAAAGGGGCAAATATCTACAGGAAGTAGATCACTGAGGCATGCTGTTGTGTCTATCTTGTCCAAGGCTGCTTACTGCCTCTCTGTTTAGTTTCATAATTCCATGATATGAAAGATTTCTTTGGGGAGGGAGGGAGGAAGCTGGGAGGGAAAGTGGATGGGAGTGGGGGAGAAGAGGGAACCTGTTCTGGTATTGGGTGAGGGAAAAAGACTGAAGCTCTGAGGGCCAGCATAAAGAATGGTAACAGGCAACCTCAGGAAACAGGAGGTTGGGAGGACCCAAGAGACTCTCAGGAATCAAAGGGAGGGACCTTAGATGAAAAGAGGGAGCGGGGACTTATAGAGTTGCTATCCTAGTCACAACTCTGACCCATAACAGTTCCTGTCTGAAAGAATTACAGGGATGGAAATGGAGAGGAGCCTCAGGAAAAGAAGATCCAGCGACAGGCTCAAAGTGGAATCCAGCTCAAGCGGAGGTTCGAAGGCCTGACACTGTTACTGAGGCAATGGAGTGCACACAAAAAGGAATCTATCATGATTGCACTCCAAAAAAACCAAAAGCAGCTGAAAGAGTCAGATGCAGATATTTGCACCCAACCACCGGACAGAAGCAGCTGACCTCTCTTGTTGAATTACGGAATGCTGAAACAGGCTGAGGAGAAGGGCAATATGGTAGGAGGACCAGCAGTCTCAATTAATCTGAATCCTCAAGATCTCTCAAACACTGGACTACCAAAAAGACAGCATACACCAGCTGATATGAGTCCCCCAACACATATACAGTAGATAACTTCCAGCTGTGTTCATTCAGAGATGATGCACCTAAACCTCAAGAGACTAGAGGCCCCAGGGAGTTTAGAGGTCAGGTGGAATGGGGGTGGGGACGTCCGAGTGGAGACGGGGGGGTGAGGGGGGAGAGAAGAAGTGTTTGGTGTGTAGCAGTTGGAGGGTGGATGGAGGGTCGAGGAATGGAATATGGAATGCAAAATCAAATTAAAAACCAAAAAGAAAAAAGGAAAAAGAAAAAGAAAGAAAACCTCTGTCGTAGATTCCTGTTGTCATGGTATTCTGCCTTACCATGGATCAAGAAGTACAGCTGCTAAACCTATGAACCATAATATCTTCAACTAGGATATTAGGCATTTTGTCACATCAGCTAACTTCTTTATTTTTCTTTATTCTTTTTCCTTTCTTTTTTTTATGGGATATTTTCTTTATTTGCATTTCAAGTGTTACCCCCTGTCTGATTTCTCTCCCTCCCTGAAACACCCTATTACATCCTCCCACTCCCTACTTCTATGAGGGTGTTCTTCCATCCACCCACTCACCCACTCCAATCTCCCTGCCCTTGATTCCCCTACACTGAGGCACCTATTGAGCCTTCATAGGACCAAGGACCTCACCTTCCATTGGTGCATGACAAGGCCATCCGCTGCTACATATGCAGCTGGAGCCATGTGTGCACCTTAGTTGATGGCTTAGTCCCTAGGTGTTGGGGGGGGGGGGTCTTATTGGTTGATATTGTTGTTCTTTCTATAGGGTTGCAAATCCCTTCAATTCCTTCAGTCCCTTCTCTAACTCCTCTATTAGGGGCCCTGCTGTCAGTCCAATAGTTGGCTGTAAGCATCTGTCTCTGTATTTGTAAGGCTTTGGCAGGGCTTCTCAGGAGACTGCTATATCACACTCCTTTCAGCATGCACTTCTTGGCATCTACTATAGTGTCTCCTTTTGATAACTGCACATGGGATGAATCCCCATGTGGGCCAGTCTCTGGATGGCCTTTCCTTTACTCTTCACTTTATCTCCATATTTGCTCCTGTAAGTACTTTGTTCTCCTTCCAAGAAGAACCAAAGCACCTACACTTTGGTCTTCCTTCTTATCCACTTGTGAGTGAGTGAATACCATGTGTTTCCTTTTGCGATTGAATTACCTCACACAGGATGATATTTTCTAGTTCTATGCATTTGCCTAAAAATTTCATGAATTCATCATTTTCATAGCTGAGTAGTACTCTATTGTGTAGATGTACCACATTTTCTGTATCCATTCCTTTGTTAAAGGACTTCTGGGTTCATTCCAGGTCCTGGCTGTTATGAATAAGGTTTCTATGAACATAGTAGAGCATGTGTCCTTATTCATGTTGGAGCATCTTCTGGGCATATGCTGGGTCCTAAGGTAATACTATATCCATTTTTCTGAGGAACAGCTAAACTGACTTCCAGAGTGGTTGTACCAGCTTGTATTCCTACCAGCAGTGGAAGAGTGTTCCTCTTTCTCCACATCTTTACTAGCATCTGCTGTCACCTGAGTTTTTTATTTTAGCCATTCTGACTGGTGTGAAGTGGAATCTCAGGGTTGTTTTGATTTGCATTTATTTCCCTGCTGATAAAGGATGTTGAACATTTCTTTAGGTGCTTCTCAGCCATTTGATATTCCTCAGTTGAGAATTTTTTGTTTAGCTCTGTACCTCCCCCCTTTTTTTTCTGGAGACAGGATTTCTCTGTGTAGCCTTGGCTGTCCTGAACTCACTCTGTAGACCAGGCTGTCCTGGAACTCAGAAATCCACCTGCCTCTGCCTCCTAAGTGCTGGAATTAAACGCTTGCACAACCACCACCTGGCTTTCTGTACCCCATTTTTAATAGGCTTATTTGGTTCTCTGCAGTCTAACTTCTGGTGTTCTTTATATATATTGGATATTAACCCTCTATCAGATGTAGGTTTGGTAACGATTTTTTCCTAATCTATTGGCTGCCTTTTTGTCTTACTGATAGTGTCCTTTGCCTTTCAGAAGCTTTGCCATCTTATGAGGTCCCATTTGTTGATTCTTGATCTTATAGCACAAGCCATTGTTGTTCTGTTCAGGAAATTTTCCCCTGTGTCCATATGCTTGAGGTTCTTCCCCACTTTCTCTTTCATAAGTTTCAGTGTATCTGGTTTTATGTGGAGGTCCTTGATCCACTTGGATTTGAGATTTGTACAGGAGTTAAGAATGGGTTGATTTTTCATTCTTCTACATGCTGACAGCCAGTTGAACAAGCACCATTTCTTAAAAATGCTGTCTTCTTTCCACTGGAGAGTTTTAGCTTCTTTGTCAAACATCAAGTGACCATATGTATGTGGGCTCATTTTTGGGTCTTCAATTCTATCCCATTGATCTTCCTATCATTCTTTGTACCAATACCATGCAGTTTTTATCACTATAATCAGCTAACTTCTAAGACAACATCCTATGATTTTTCTAAGTGTTCATTCATTCCCAAGCCATGTGTTTGATAGCCCAAGATGATACCAGAATAGGAAAAATACGGATCATTGTCCAAGTAATTCCAGATCAAATTCTTTCATTTAGGGATATTAGACACAAATAAGAAGAATATCCCAGAAACAATCACTAATAATAAAATAAAAATTTCCTGTTGAACTCTTCTAAATGAGATATGTTTCCCTTACCTCACCAGAAATTTTTGTTATGGTCTTTAGCAATTATAGAAGTTGAAAATGGTTAAAGGCATTTACTATGATTTGACAGAGTAATTAAATCTAATATATTATATTAGAAAAATTTGAAAAGGAAAATTATGTTAATGACAGTTTTATTTTTGACATTTTAATTTTGTTGATACACTTCAATTAACAATTTAAAATTTGTAAAGAATTAATTTTTGAAGAGCAATAATTTTATTATTTCCAATGCATATAAATATATTATCTTGTTTTTATTAGTTAAGTTGTACCAAGTCCTTATTTCACTCAATATTATTCATTTATAGACTAGAAAATAGCCTTTACTTTCAGAACAACCATTAGATTATCTAATCATCCATCTTTACTAAGATAAAGATATTGCTTTTATCTTAGTAAGTATATCCTCTAACTATATCAATTTGTGTTCATTATGGTATTAAATTTCTTACTTTCAGCCTATAGTATCATGTATAATCCTTGATAAAAATAGAATTCAATAGTTCTGGAGTCATCTGTACACATGAGATATGAAGACTTAAACAGTGATTTTCTCTTTGTGTATATGGTTTTCCTGTGATTTTTATGTTTATACACTATTTTATTTATTGCAATGAATCTGTTCATTAAGTATAGTATTCCCAAAATAATGATGTCAGGCCGAGTACTCATGTGCTTTTTCCATGCACCTTTTCATGTCTATTGATGTTGTTTTTGTGTAACTCATGTTATATTGGTGACACCTTATGAGTGTAGATTTCGTGTTAATAGGAGATAACTTCCAGCAAACTACTTGATCCCCTGCCTCTTATACTCTTTATACCACTTCTTTTGCACAAGGTTTCAACTCTACATAAAGAAGTATAGATAAATGAGGAAACCAAGGTGCATAAGAGGTTCTCTGACACATAAAAGAGCTTAGCAATTTAAATTGGTTGTCCAGTGACAAAAGATCAGCCCTAAAAACATGCACACAAATAACATTATATAGACTAAATAGGTTATACTTAGTAATATATATGAATATATCTCTATCTCTATCTATCTATCTATCTATCTATCTATCTATCTATCTATCTATCTAAATGAAAGTTAACAAAAATGAGTTCATGAATTTGAAGGGGAGCCAGGCAGGTAGGTATATGAGAGGTTCTGGGGGAAGGAAAGAGAAGGGATAAAGTTTATAATCATTTTATAAACACAAAAATGAAAGATATAAAAATACATACAAAAAAGAAATAATGATGGAATCTAACCGTCCTTTTTAAATTGATATTTATTGACTTCCTTAACAAAAGTCAATCAATGTATGTATCTTCTGTATTCTTCTGTATCCTCTACACTAACCATGGTCTGTCTTATCCATTGCCGAATTATACTAATTTTTGCAACCAAGGAATGTAAAACATGCCAAGGGCTTTTCCTTTTTAAAACTGTAGCTATTCTAGATCCTGTCCAGTGTGAGAAGTAAACTTTTTACATGAAACTCATCTCCCTCTTATGGAAAGAGCATGAGGTGTTTAAATTAACACAAATACAGTCATATTTGTGTTAATACACAATACTTTTGGTAAGTTTTAAAGAAAAGTATGTAAATAATAAAAAATGTTCAATGTGCTATGGCAAGTATATGTTTATTCATACCTATACATGTACACATTCACACACACACACACACACACATACACATACACATACATACACACAGAAACACTCATATATAAAAATAATAATATGATGAATGGATTTGCTAATATGTACAAAAACCATATTCTGACATTTTGACCAGAATTGTTTCAAATCCATATATCTTATAATTAATAATTATATTGACATCTCCATTTATTAGTGTTTCAAGAATTATCTTTCTGTGAGAGACTAAGCAATATCTACTTTCTTCCTCATAAGGTATCAATCAAAACCAAGCTATCATTCCACAAAAGTTCACCTCTGGGAACTAATGAGTTGATTGCACTTATTTACAGAATATGAGTGAGAGTTTTTCATCAAGAACATGGGTGAGTCTCAAGCAGCCTTGTTGAATGAGCTGTACCTACCATGTTTGATGGCTTCCCCATAGCAAAGTATATGAAGTACATTTTCTTAGGCTTTCTTAGATTACATACTCTGTCATCTTTCCACAAAGGTCATGTGGCATCAAGCCAAAGTTATGTACCAAAGTTATTTACAAGGATTGGTAGATACTCAAGTGAGGGAACAATGGTCTTCTGAAGTCCTTCTCCTTCTGTGAGGAAATGTCAACAGTCAAGAAGCTCAGTTATGATGATCCTTTGGAAGCAGACACAGCCAGTCTCATAAGATGATTGTTTGGTTCATATAATAATTATATAACACATTATTTTTTAATGACATATTTCACCCACTAAAGCCATTTATAATTATTTTCTTCCATATTTTGAAATTATGCATTGTTGAAAGCATTTTGTATAATTATCACCTAGAAGCTGATGATACATCATGAAATGAGATCATTTAGTATCTAGTATCACTTGGTTGTATTTAACAGATGAAGCATAATAAAAATAACTTTTATGTAATAATTAAGTTGTCCATTAAAATGAATTCAGTAGCAGGACTAAAGACATGGGGTTACGGAGAGCCTGTTACTGAGGAATTAGCTAGGTCATTGGCCTGCACCATGCATGTGGTTTCTGTTTATCTGGTGCATCCCTGTTTCACATAGCTCTGGAGCTATTTGTACTTTGATGCTAATACCGTTCTCCTGCCAGCCAGCTCTCCTTTGACAGATCCCCTTCATTTTGTACATTCAAGTGTTTTCCTACACTTGGGAATATCTTAGCATGCAATTTTACATGTTAGTTACTCTAGATAGTTTTGCTTAACTCCAGAGATTACACAACTACCAATCTCTATCTTCAATATATTCTTTGTGATTATCTCTACTATCTTCATTTACTCATACTCAGATGCTTTCTTCAGTCTTTCATTCTTATTAAATTTTAAACTCTTATTTAGAAAATGCCAGACCCCTCTCAATGTAGGCTTAATTGTGGTATAAGTTGATGCTTTTGTTCTTCTTGTGTCTTAGCTTAATCAATACTTTATTTTGCAGTTCTTTTGAAAAATCTACTAATATTCTTGGTATTTTAATTGAAAAATTAATTTTAAAAAGGCCTCAAGTGCTTTACTTGTGTTAGTTCCCCCTGGAATAGTTTGTAACACTTACTTTGGTTTCTGAGTTGCTCATTTTTATTTATTTATTTATTATTTATATTACTGGAGGAAGTTCCTTTGTTGATACTTTATATGTTTTCTCTCCAGTATTTAACCATCCCTGAAAATGGACTTATTATCTTCCTCTCATTCACATATTAATATTTTTTGTTATTATGGAATTTGTAGGTAATAGCAATCACTTCTGTATGCCGCATAAAGTACAGAATCATGAAATGGTATGAAATGTTTAATTGTTTCTATCCAGGTCAGTGGTTCTCAATCTGGGGCTCAGGATCCACTTGAGATTCTCATATCAAATGTTTTGCATCACTGATAATTATACTCCCATTCATAAAAGTAGCAAAATTACAGATATGGAATACCAATGAGATAATTATATGATTGCAAGAGTCATCACAACGTGAGAAACTGTATTAAAGGATCAAAGCAATAGGAAGGTTAAAAATCACTTCCTTTTTAATAACCACTAATTACAGAGTACATATAGAACAGAAAACAAAAATGATCACCTTTGAGCTTTTGTTCATGAGGGCTCATCATGTCTCTCTGTCATATTTCCTCTGTCTAGATTCTAAGTATCCTTCAACACTCTATTTGATTCTCTCACCCAATATGCTTCCTTTTATGTTACTTTTGTCAGATAGGCTTAAGAGGGAATGGAACTAATGTGAAAAAAAGAAAAAAAAATCATTCTTATAATTGAAATACCCATTTTGCCAGGATACATATTCTGTACTTTCCAAGTTCCCCAATTGTTGATCTTTTCACAGTGTTCACTTATCTCCAAACTTTAAGAACCTATTTGGTAATCCCAGTGGGGAGTTAATGTTAATAAAAAATTTTAGTGACAGCAACCACACTTGAGACAGTACTTAATACTAATAAACATTTTATATATCACTGATATAAAGGCAGAGAACTACTAAAGCTTTTAATTGCATCAATTTGTACTTTTACAAGTCCCTCCTGTGCTTGTGATTCACAGCAATTGGAGAAAGTCAATGCCACTGTGCTGAGAGAAACAGGAATGAAAGTTTTGGTGTGAACTAAGGGCATACTTGTCCTTTATTTTTGCTTTCAGGAAGCAGTAATAAACTGGACTCCAGGGAACAGGGTTCAATAAACTCATCAACTCAGTTTTTTCCAGATGTCCCATGATGCTGGTAATTTCCTCGATGGGCTTCCAACAGGGATCAATGAAAACAGCAGTTTGGATATACAAGGTTCATAGTTCTAGCAAGAGGAAGTCAAGGAATGGCTGGTGCGCTTGGTTCCCTACTGAAGCCAGATTTAATTGAGTAGGACAGCCAAGCAAAGAGGACTGAACAATGGCTCCTAAGAAGAACAGAAGTAGACAGCTCTGAGAATAAGGTGGGACAGGGATGTGGTATGGCCATGTACAAGGCTCAGCTTTTGGGTAAGTCAGAATTGCTCAGATTCTTCACAGGCATCATTCTCAGTTTAGCGGTGGAACCAAATCAAAGAAACTACTTCCACACAAAGTCAACTGAATAAGATGAAGAGATTTCCAGTTTATTGGGATGATCATTATTTATAAATCAAGAATTGAAAGTGTAAGAACCTCATACATTCTACAGCAAGCCAGTTTTCTCAAACAATGATCATTGCTCACATTTCTAATACTTTTAATTTGTTTCTTGTTTCTAAATTATTTAGGGCAATTATTTAGGGTTACACAAGCTAAAAATCATCTAAGAGGAAGGAAACTCAATTAAAAGGGCAGGTAGGGAAAGGAACAGGAGTGACCTGGGAGGGGAAGATTAAAGAAGGAGAGCACTGGGAGAGACAACTGAAATTTGGTGGAGGGATGTATTTCATGTGTAAGGTGCAATGGAAACTCCCAGGAATCTATTAGGGTGATCCCAGCTAAAACTCCTACTAATGGTTCAGAGCCTGGACTGGCTATTCCTATAGCCAAGCAATACCCCCTGTGGAGAGATTCAGACACCAACCCAGCCAAAAAATTTCTGTTATTAATTCGTCCTGTGAGCAGTGTGTGCTTGGGTGAACTTGGCACAGAATTTGTCAGAGTGGAAACACATCCCATGAGGAGAAGCTCACCCTGGCACTGCCCAGATGACCAGAAAACAGAGGCCTGGCCAAAAAAAAATAAAATAAATAAAATAAAAGGGGAATGGTTCCTAATAGTCTAGTGCTTCTTTCTATCCAGGCCTAGCCAGCAATTAATGAAAAAAGATACAGAGCTCCACAACCAAACATTAATCTAAACTAGGTTAATCCTGCAAAAGAAGGAGACGAAGAGTTTTAGGAGCAAGATTGGTCAAGTACACAATAGAAAA
>JADRCD010201681.1:0-31398 GCA_019843815.1 Montemys delectorum
GTGTGTGTGTGTGTGTGTGTGTGTGTGTGTGTGTGTGTGTGTGTGTTGATCATGGTGTAGGTATGCACAATGCTTACCATTCTGTCAGCAGGTCATAGTTCTGCTTCTCTCAATTATATTGAAGTATTTTTCTTTATTTTTTTGTTTGTTTGTTTGTTTTCAAGACAGAGTTTCTCTGTATAGTCCTGGCTCTCCTGGAACTCACTGTGTAGACCAGGATGGCCTCGAACTCAGAAATCTCCCTGCCTCTGCCTCCCAAGTGCTGTATGTTGAAGTCTTAAATGATCAGTTTAGATTCCCTCTGTCCATTTTCCCTTTTAACTTCATTGTCTAAAAATCTGCTTTATAGTGGATTTACTTTAACAAGTAATTATTAAATTATTATTTTGGATTTATTTGTTCTTTTAGTTTAAAAAAGGAATATTGCTATGGAGTAGAATGAGACATAACTGACGATTTATGTGATTCATGTGATTGTCCATTTGAATGGATTCTAAAGTTCATCTAGAAAAACCATTGCTGGCGTGAACCAATTTAGATCCCCTCTCCACCCAGCATTGGTAAGGATGGCAGTCTTTAGGATTGAAGGAGTTTTATTCGTTGAATAATCTCAAGTTTGCAATCTGTTGGAAAAATGATTCTTTTTTCTTTTTTTCAAGACAGGGTTTCTCTGTGTAGCCCAGGCTGACCTTGAACTCAGAAACCCACCTACCTCTGCCTCCCAAGTGCTGGGATTAAAGGCATGTGTCACCATTGCCTGGCCGGAAAAATGATTCTTGTTCCATAATATTTTATACCATGTCCCTTCCCTGGCTGTATTATTATAACCAAGAAAGGAAAGGATTCTGTCTCATGCCTGCCTGGGTTGTTATCAGATTTTTTTTTTAGTAGCCCTTTGACCCACTAGCATGTCGCTGTATTTTAGGTGTGACCCATACAAGTATGTGTACATTATTTAGGAAGAGAATCCTTTCTCTTTGTTGTTTGCTTTACAGATGTACAGATCAGCTCTCAAAACATCTTCAGTGTTCTCTAAGCATCTTCTAAGACAATTAGCTTCCTGATAGTTGACAAATAGAATCAATACTCGTAGAAAGCCACCCACATGTTTTATGAAGTCAATACTGGGTACAATTTTCCAAGGATGTGATCTATTTTTTTTTTCTAGAGAAAATGTTCACTGGAAAAGTTCTTGGCACACAGTGAAACATCGTGCAATCTGTTATTTGTCTTAGAGATAATAACTAGCGGGTGGCTATAGTCTTGTGTTATCTAACTTATGACTTGAGAGGGGAGTTTCTTCCACTCAGAAGTATTGCAAATGTGCTTATATTTACATAATATGTCACTCTGAAAAATTATGATGATATAATTCCAGTAAAAAAATGGTTTTTTTCTATAGCTACTTCAAAGTATACTCAAATAAATTAACCACATTTAAAAAAAAAAAAAAACAGAGACTAAAAAGAACATGCCCCTACCCCCCACAGCAGAATATAAAACCCAAATGACCTCTCTGATTCCTCTTTGAAGTTTTAGCAGTTTAACATTCTTTGCAATGTATATTATTAAGGACTCTGTTGAGCATACGGCATCAATGAGTCATATGCTTTCTGAAGGACTGTTCCTGGGTGGGAGAAGGGACTAAATTTTGAGAAGATAATTTAATTAAATTTTCTTTTTTTCCCTCAGTACCTAATGATGTTGGTGCAGTCTTGTTTAACTTTTGACCCACTACTACATTGTTCATGGTAGTGATAATTCAGCAGAGATCTAAAATGTTCCAATCTTCCGAAAAACATAATGTCCTTTTTTTTCAATATGAATACATTTAGATCAATTCACTTTTTTTTATCTTAGTTCTCTTGTCATTTTCCCAATCATGTTGATATTAATATATGGGCATAAACCATTCACTTTTCATTTTGATAGATGGGTAAGCTTCATGAATCAGATTATGATTTCTACAGACATTCTGTCTTCTCATACAGAATTTTTACAGTTTTGGGCAACCTCATTCACATTATTTCAGTTGTTCATTGTTAGAATGTAGGTATGCTAAAGAGAAAAGTTGGCACATAAATGTTAGGGTTGTTAACCACTTGACCAAAGAAGGACCAAACTGTAGTAGAAAAGGATGAGATGATGTGAAATGTACAAAAAAATTCAGATTTCTGTAAGGAGATGCAAGAGGCGTGTCCCAAACCTATATCATTTTATGTGTAGGAACTCTTGATATTATGAAGTAGACATCCTGTCTTCTATGGTTAATTTTAAATACAGGTGTATAAATATATACTCACTCATATAAAGGTATAAATACTTACCGTGTGCTTGTAAATTTGTAAATATACATAAGTGCATGCACAGAAGCACACACACGCACATTTACACACACATCTCACTGTGTTCTTTGGTTTACTCCAGAATTCCTGGGCTCAGCTGGTCCTCTTTTAGCATTCCGAATTTCTAAGACTACAAGCACATGCCAATGTACTTGGGTTATAATAACGTGGGTTTTGTCTATATTTGTAATTTAAATAGTGACTAATTTTTTAGGTTCTTATTTTTTTTTTCCTTGAAGTTTTACCTTTGGATGATTAACACTAAAATCACCTTGTAATTTTTCACATACCCTCCCAAGGCTACCAGAGCCTCATCTGACAGACAAATATAGGCATCCTTAGGTGCTGTCAACAAAAGCAACGTTGAAATTCAAATGTTACAAGAACATAGTTAACCTGTGTCCCAAATTACAAAGAAAGACCCTAGCTTCTTTCACTGAGACTCTCATGGACTGAACAGGAAAGGTACATATTCCTTTTACTTCGCTCAGGTCAATGTTGCTCCCCTGATTAACTCTTTGTCTTGAATCTTCACTCTTTTAACCTAGTTTTGTTATTGCACGAGGGAGCTTATGTGGATATTTGATGAATGATCATTATTGGTGCGTAAGGAGAACATTGTAGTTTTTAAAGTGCTGTCAAACTGTCTTCAACACTAGTTACTGAAGTGAAATATCACCTCATCAAGGACTGCTTACACATTAGTACATTATCATGTTCAGTGATTCATATCACAACTTAGAGTGGCTAGAGTTGTTCAGAAGCAAAGGTCTACCCATGCCTTTCAAGTTAGTGTGGTTCTGCACCCCTTGAAAGAGTTACAGAGGAAAACAGCTAAGCTATGATAGTCATTTGGACTTTTCTAGCACATTGAGAGTTTTGGTATAACTTTCTTTACTAAACTGGTCCTCCCAGCATGGCCTGCTAATAACAAAGAAAGCTTGGTTTATTAGAAATTAGCATGTAGAAATTTCAGAGAGACATTTTGAGTGATGACTTAGGCAACACTTGAGCTTTTCAGTCTAGAGCTTAAAGAACAAAGACCATAGGGCCCCATTCTCAACTGGCCTTTGTTAATATGGTCTTTAATTTGTAGGAGACTACTTGTTTCTCAATATTATTATAATTCTGGTCACTATTATCACTTTGGTCTAAGCTTGATTTTAGCTACTGATGTTACTAAGGCCTAAGGCAAGGACAGTAAAACTGGCATGGGAAGAAATATCACTAGAAATTGCTAAGATCTTGTCATTTCAGCCTCAGAATGACAGTGACCTGTGTCAACTTCCATATTGTTCTCTAGGTGAGAACACACCCACTTAGTGGATTTCCATAAATCCTGGGGAAACCTCACTTATGGCTGTAACACATATCAGGCCCTACTCTTGACTTTCAAGATGGTGCCCTTAGGTTTTAAAGAACTTCTTGGTAGGGCAGATCAGAAATGTTCCTTATCCTCTTTCCTGGTAGTTTTCACTCAGTTCATGACATAGCTGTCTGTTTCTTTTTTTGACATGAATCTATTTCTTTGAAACTATATTTCTCTCAGTGTAACAATATAAAAATGCAACTTAGTAATTATATGTACATACCTTTTCATGGGAGTAGTCATTCAGTATGTGTTTTATAAAGTTAAACATGTACATGTAAACAGCATTCCTGCACATATATGATATAAATTCGATAACATGTGTAAATATACATGTACTTATCATTGACCATAATGGGAAATAAGGAAAATTATTCAAAGATAATGTGGGTGGCAGTGATTAACAGTATGGCTATGAGTTTTTTAATATTTGTAGCCTACCTTAATAGAATATACCAGCCAGCCTTTGCATTAAACAGTTCTAATTATCAATGATTTGCTATTGTCTGTTTGCCTCTTTTACTTTTCCTATTTGAAGCTATCCCACTCCCCTCTGCCTAGAGGAACTATTTTATGGTGCACCTTGGAAGACCTTGAATAGACTGTAATATATCCTAGATTGGGTTACTTGTGCATAATCTTCCAATAACCACATACCTTCATTTTCCCTATGTGCTCACAGATATGGTCCGGAAAAAGAACCCCCCTCTGAGAAACGTTGCTAGTGAAGGCGAGGGTCAAACCCTGGAGCCAACAGCTGCAGAGAGCAAGGCATCTGGGAAGAACAAAGAATTTTCTACAGATCAGATGTCAGAAAATAAAGATCAGAGTGATTCTGCAGAATTCAACACGAAGGAGGAGCACAGCACTCATGGCCAAGAGCCGTCTTCCAGCAGTAAGAAGGACTTGCAAATCTCAGGCCTGAGTGAGAAGGCTGGCTTCAATTATGAAAGCCCCAGTAAGGGAGGGAACCTTGCCTCCTTCCCACATGATGAGGTAACAGACAGAAATATGTTGGCTTTCTCATCTCCAGCTGCTGGGGGAGTGTGCGAGCCCTTGAAGTCTCCTCAAAGAGCAGAGGCAGATGACCCTCAAGATATGGCCTGCACCCCATCAGGGGATTCATTGGAGACAAAGGAAGAGCATAAAATGTCACCAAAGGCCACTGAGGAAACAGGGCCAGCGCAGAGTGGTCAAGCCAATTGTCAAGGTTTGAGTCCAGTTTCCGTGGCCTCAAAAAACCCACAAGTGCCTTCAGATGGGGGTGTCAGACTGAGTAAACCCAAAAGTGACTTACTGGTGAATGACAACCCAGACCCGGCACCTCTGTCTCCAGAGCTTCAGGACTTTAAATGCAATATCTGTGGATACGGTTACTATGGCAATGACCCCACAGATCTGATTAAGCACTTCCGAAAGTATCACTTAGGACTGCATAATCGCACCAGGCAGGATGCTGAGCTGGACAGCAAAATCTTGGCCCTCCATAACATGGTGCAGTTCAGCCATTCCAAAGACTTCCAGAAGGTCAACCGTTCTGTGCTTTCTGGTGTGCTGCAGGATATCAGCTCTTCACGGCCTGCTTTACTAAATGGGACCTACGATGTACAGGTTCGTGTTTTTTCTTATGATTTCTAGGAGGATAAAAAAGTGATTAGTGATGAAATGTGAATTCATATTTTCATGTTCAGAGTCAACTCCCAAGGCCAGACACATACGTTTTAGGCCCTATAGAAAAGATGTATGTATCTCATTGCTACTTCACTCTAATGTGTAGTCAGAGTTTAATTTCCCATTGCAAGGAAGAGTACAAAATTTCCAGTCCATAATCTGTTCATGGAATTAGCTAAGATTCCTATTTCTTGATCTACTTCATGATTGTTAGATATTTTTGGCCTTCCAATGATGGCAAAGATCTCGGTCGATAATTTACTTCCTTGTTCTAGTTTCTGACTATTAGGCTTCTCCTATATTCTTCTGCACTTTTTTGGATCTTATTTGATTTTATACTTAGTCTAATTAGAGTTGAGTAATATCAACAGTGACAGAGACATATATACTCCTGAAATATCAAAATCGTTACAAATGAAAATTGAAAATAACATTTCACATTGACTAAAAATTTCAATGAGATTATAAGTAGTAGGGGGCCCTGAGTGACTTTTATGCAAGCCATTAAAGCATCCATTTGTCCATTTAAGGAAAATGGTAATAATTTAGGAAATTTTTACACTTTTAGTGAAACCCTATGCTGTTTTCACCTATTTTTCTGCTCTCAGTTGAAAGCAGAAATATGAAAAAATACTAAAGTGTAATAATTTAATTTGAATGAAACATTTGAGTATATATAAAAAATTCAACATTTAGTTTTAATTTTTGTGATTTTAGCATAGTTGAAGCTCAAGGCCAGTCTAGTAAAGAGTATTAAGTTTTGTTACATCATATAAATTGTTCTTGTATTATTAGGAGAGGGAGATCACAAAGCATGTGATGGCTAATATTAAGCGTATTTATGAATTATTAGAAATACCATAGAACGAATGAGTTCCCATAGCACTTATTTAGTCCAGGAAGTCCCTTGGCATTCATTTCTGTCATCTTCCTAGCCACAGTACCTCATTCCTACAATCTTCTACTGAACAGCATCAGTTAAGAAATGCACAGAAAATTAGGTTACAGAGGATAGGAGTAAAATCTTTTTGCAATATTTGTAAAAAGGATCAGAATAGACAATTCTGAGTCCATTCAGTGTCAGAATGGGCATCACCATTTGAAAGGGGACATGGACAAAACTTAATAAGTCAGCTTCATCTTTAAGAATTTCCATCTTCTCAGTGAATTTCTACAAATAGAGTTATTTCTGTGGAGCAGCGAATTAAAGCAACATAGTTATTATGCATAAAAGCTGCATGCTTTTGAACTCCTGTCTTATTAAGGATCATTTCGCTGTCTTATGTCAGATACACTCTGCTGTCAAGCTCTGATTTGGAAAGCAAATACGTGTTTTAGATAAAAGGGTTGGAAGTGCATAATGTCAGTATGTGAAACGGTGTTTTATAATTAGCAAGTAATATGATGTTAATACCTGGATTTCCGGCAGTTTCAGTTTGTTCACTCTGGGGACGACTTCTGAGGGAAGCTGATCCCGGCTGTCAGGAAGGCTCTAAAAAGATTACTAAGGCCTAGGGTTGGAAGAATTCAGATTTTAAACACACTTCCATTTCCCCCAAATAGTTATTTGTTAGGTTCTTAGTTATTTATAGTAAAGTTTATGTTTGGGTGGAACACTTTTCCTGGACAGTGATTTTAGAAATGAAACAGATGTGTGAGCTATCTGAATTTGGAAATAAAACAGCTGATTATCAACTGTGCTGTGTACTAAATCTCTGCTATGAATGCAGCAAAGAAAAGTGATAGGTAACCGCAGGCAGGAAGGTGATACTGCTAGAATTGTTTTATTTTCTTCTTCAGTTGAAGAGAATGGATACTGCAACATGTAGTGTAAAACCAAGCCATGGGAAAAGTGGGAGATTCTTTCAAGGAAGTGGATGGGTTTAGGGCCAAATCTACAGAACGTTACCTTTTTTTGTGAAGAGAACACCAAGAACGCTATTGACTAGTGATGATTTTAAACACATGCTGCATACATACCTAATACTGATGCACAAACATGTCTGAGTAACTTACTAGTTTCCATGCTGAACTACAAAATAAACAGCTCCTTTTTCTACATGTACTCAGCACCAAAGGCATGGTTGAAATTGCTTTTCTCCCTCACAGATTTATGAGGCGGCAGAAATGTGCTTTGACTAGTTCTTTCTTTGGGCACTTTATCTGTTTTGACTAAAAATGTAGCATAAAATACTGCAAAATTTCTTTAATGCAGAGTTCTATAAGAAACAAATATATCATCTATCTGTCCATCATCCATCCACCCATCCATCATCCATCCATCCATCCATCCATCCATCCATCCATCCATCCATCCATCCAGGCATACATGTATATACTGTTTTTTGTCAATTAATGGCTTGTATACATACTGATAAAATATTATATTAGATGCCATTATTATGAACAATTTCAGGAATCATTTACTGAACTACATTAGTTAAGCCAATTGCAGAAATGGATGAACCATTCAATTAAACTGTTTTTGAGGGAACATTCAGAGCAGTCAGGTAATGATAGATGTATTACACTTTAGACCAAGAAAAAGGAGCAGAGGAAAGACCTCAGAGGATTCTGTGCCTTTGATCTGTAGTTTGGTTTGACAAGGATGGTTCTTTAAATTAATTGAACCAACTTGACTGCAAATATAACATAGCTAGTTTGGAAGGCGGAGTATTTTAAACAGCTTCTTATATTTTCACATATACATTATAAATACTTGAGAATTCAACAGCACAGATATTATATGACACAAATCACATCAATGTAAATGATATTCCAAACAACTTGCCCTGTAGATAAAGAACCAGTGTTAGGTGACGACAAATCACTATAGAACCACTACTGTCTTGTTTTGGAGTGAGGAATTCACAAGGTCTGCCACTGTACATCTTGTGGTCATATGCACAGCCTTGAGAACAGAAAAGAGACCGTCTATTTAAGAAAAAACAAAAAATAAAGATGACCCCCCCCATCCAAACTAAAAATAATGGAATCCAAATAACATCAAAACAAAACAACACAAAACTCGAAAAAAGATCATGGCTAGCTCTGAGCCACTTGCTGTGATAAGGATTCTAGTTTCCCAGTGTTTCATCCCTTCTCTGTGTTTTGTCAGGATTTTTCTCTTACATATTTGAGAATAATGGATATGGCCTGATTGGCAAGCCTCATGTCATTTTTACTATCTGTATTCAGTCTTTGAGGCTCGCAAGTAGACCAATAATAGGACAAGAGATTGAGTTCTTTAAAAAGTAATTACAGCCTCTTTCTTTTTAATCTGCTTTATTATGCTTATATTTAAACCTTCTCTGAATGGAGGCCTGCATTAACAACGCCGACTCTGCTGTTTCATTAGGCCTTAATGTGCTGTGCATTAGGGCGTTTGCATCATCTTTATGGGGGAGCTTTTAGCTCTCAGATCAGGTTATAAAATTAGGAGTCCTGTCAAGTTGTGCTTCCCACGGGAAAGTGTTTACACTATCCCGAGCTGATAAACGCTCAAGATGCGCACAAACGTTTCCATATTAGCAGATCTTTTCTGCTGTTCTACATTATTCAGGACTCCATGAAAGTAGCTACTGGATTCCCTCTGGGAGCTTCATTTTGGCCTTTAGTGAATACCAAACTTTACTAGAAGGATCCTTTCTTAACTTACCAGGAACTCTCCTCTGTTTGAACCAGGAATGCTATATTTCTGTTTTATAAATATTTTATATCATAGTTGTACAATATGTAATGTTAGAAACAGGAAGAGCAGATTTTAATGATAGGAAACTGTACATTGTTTTTATATTTTCGACACACACACTCAACTATAGGAGCTCTATATTTCCTTAATATATAGTTTAATTCAGTTAAACACAAGAATTAAAGTTTTGATTAAAAAAGTAAAGGAAAAACACAACAAAGCAAAACAAAAATAAAACACCTGGGAACATTAATCTCATTGTGGTTTATTTTTGACTTGTCTCAAATTTTATTTGCAAATATTTATTTTTTTGCCTTACAGTTTCCTTTGATCTGGAGGATAAGGGAAGTTGTAGATCTTAGCAAGTTCTGTTTCTTTGTTTTTCTGAGTTGAGAACAATTGCATCTTAGAAAAAAACTGGTGAAGGAGACTTTAATCAATTCAGACTGTCTATGGAGTACAAAATGTTTGGTGTGTGAATCCAGACTTATTTCAGGGCTGTATCTCTTTAACAAGTAATAAAGTGTGCAAAATAAAACATATGCTCACCCCAAGGCCATAAAGCAAAGCAAAGTTCTGGCATTTACCAGGTTATTTTCATCAGTGGAGATGGCTAAGCTGGATAATATAGTCCCCCAAGGAGGAGAAGTTTGACCATCTTAACTAATCCATTTACCTGCATGGCAGTTAAATCTCCATTTGGCTGTGTTAACTTGAGAGTGGAATGATAAATGTCCATCCATCTTTGTTTTTTGGCTTGTTTGTTATCATTTAAAGACTTTTCCATAATATCAGTGCTTCTCTCGAGGCAGAATGTTTAGGATAAAAAAAAAATCCCATAATTATCAGTGAATCCAATCAAATGTAGACTCATTCAACTGTTCATAAAAGTTGTATCTTCCAAATGGCCTGCTCTGCTAACTGTATCAAGCAGGCAGATTATTGGGTGCTTTTCATTCTTTGGGTCATCGTAATTATAGCAAACTTGCAGCCGTGGAAGGCACAGATCTACAACAAATGCCCCAAGTATAGCGGAGCGTGGAGAGAAAAAACAGTATCTTTCCATTTTCTAATTTTCTTTGTTCTGAGACTCATTTGATCTAGCGTATCTTACTTTTATTCATCCCATGACTTTAAATCTTACCAAACATATTACGCATTTTCAGGCCCTCAACCTTGCTTGCTTTTTATTGAATGGCCAACGCAGCCTTTAGGCTGTCAGTATTTTTTAACTTGATCTATTCCTCTTTCATCATCTTTCAGTTTACATAATAAATATTGCACATAGCTTTCCTCCCCCGGATTTAGATTCACATTTAATAATAGCTAGCATTTATTAAGGGCTTCTTCTGGGCTGATGTGTCCCCGGGTTCTTTATGTGCATTAATCAACTCATCTTCATAAAAACCCTTGAAGTAGACACTACCATTATATCCATTAGAAGGAAAGAGGAAACAGGTATAGAGGGATTAAAGTACCATGCCCATGAGAGAGTTGCATAACTAGGGTCGATCGGATGTAAACCATGAGAGGCAGGCTCCAGAAGCCTGGCCTCATAACCATTGCAGCATACAGCTTCCTCAAAGGGAAATTGCATTTACTCCACAGAGAAAAGAGTGGGAGGGAAGTCCAAGAGCCCATGAGCTATTCGGTCTCCATGCTGAATCATTTTAAATGTGCAGACGTTCGTGATCTCTTTGAGATTATCTGTTATCTAACCCGTGCAGTATGATGCTGCTGTATCAGAATTTACTAGGCTTATAATTGAAATCACTGAAAAGAAAATTAAATGTGTTGATTTGTCTTCTTTTTAATTACTGTAATTCATTTTCACTGATTCTTTTGCTGCAGAAACTAGTTTTGACAGAGTGGGTACAGGATAAATTTCGCCTTACTCAATTAAGACTACAATGTTATTCCCCCATTAAGGGATGCTTCGTGCGTGCACTTGATTTCTTCTACAGTCTTTCCCCTCACAGGTGTCTGTTTTAAGAATTTCTAATCTGGTGGAAAGTGAGAAGTGTTTTCTTCACTTGGTATGTCTTAATGTTAAGGGGGGTACACTTACCCTTTTTTATTATCCAAGGCTGTGTGATTGTACTGTTACCTTCTGCCTTTATTGAGAGCAGAGATGGGCTTGGGGGCAGCAAACAAATACACTTTATTTCTTTATTCTTTATTTTTTTGTACTGCCAATATTAATTACGTTTACTTAGAGTATTTAGAATACTTTATTTTGTAAAATTTTAGTTTACTCTGTATGTTTCTGGGGTGGTGTGTGTGTGTGTGTGTGTGTGTGTGTGTGAGAGATGTGGTATGTGTGGTGCATTGTGTGTATGTATGGTGTGTATATGTTGGTGTGTGTTTGTGGTATATATATATGTTTGTGTATGTGGTGTGTCATATGTTTGGTGTGTGGTATGTGCATGTGTATGTGGTATATATGTGTGGTATATATACTTTTGTGTGTGTGGTGTGTGGTATGTTTAGTGTGTGTATGTATGTGTGTGTGTAATGTATATATGTGTTGTATATATGTTTGTGTCTGTGCTGTATGGTATGTGTAGTATGGTGTGTGTGTGTGTGTGTGTGTGTATGTGGTGTGTATATGTGGTGTATATATGTTTGTGTATATGGTGTGTGATATGTATGGTGTGTGGGGTGTGTGTGTGGGGTGCATATGTGTGGTATATATACTTTGGTGTGTGTGGTGTGTGGTATCTGTAGTATGTGTAATGTGCATATGTGATGTATATATGTTTGTGTCTGTGCTGTATGATATGTGTAGTATGGTGTGTGTGGTATGTGTGGTATGGGCTGTTTGTGTGTGTTTGTGTGGGTGTGTATGTGTTTGTGATATACTTCAGAGGACAACTTTCAGAAGTTTTTTCTTGCTTTCACCTCTTCAGGAGGGATCTCTTTTGTTGTTTCTGCTGCCATACTATGACTAGACTAGTTGGGCAGAGTGGTCAATTCCCCTGTCTCAGCCTCCCACCTCACCACAGAGTGTTGGGATTGCAGCTGGATTTCCTCACATCTGGCTCCTGGTAGACTCAGACTCAGAGCATCTGGCTCATGCTGCATGGGCTTCTGACTGTGCCCGCTCTCCTTCCCCACATTGCTTTCCTTTTTTCTTTTTCCTTTTGTTCATTTCTTCTTTCTGTCCTCCTCTTATAGCTCTTCCTTGATATTTTCTCTCTTCTCCTGCTCCCTTCTCTCATTTGTCTAATTACATTTAGGTTCTGATTTCTTCCTTTCTTTGCTCTTTCCTTCCTTTGTTTTTTTTTTTTAATTTAATTTAATTTTTATTTATTTATTTATTTATTTAGGTATTTTCTTTATTTACATGTAAATTTCTCCTTTCCCAGTTTCCCCTCCAAAAGCCAAACAAACAAACAAACAAACACAACAAGAACAAACCCCTTTTGCCTCCTCCCTCCCCATGCCTGCCACCCCACCCTCTCCCACTTATTGGCCCTGGCATTCCCCTACACTGGGGCACAGAACCTTCACAGGGCCAAGGGCCTCTCCTCCCATTGATGATGCACTTTGCAATCCTCTACTATACACATGCTGCCAGAACAATCAGTCCCACCATGTATAGTCCTTGGTTGGTGGTTGAGTCCCTGGGAGCTCTGAGGGTACTAGTTAGTTCATTTTTCGAGACAGGGTTTCTCTGTGTAGCTCTGGCTGTCCTGGAACTCACTCTGCAGATCAGGCTGGCCTCGAACTAAGAAATCCACCTGCCTTTGCCTCCCAAGTGAAATCCACCTGCCTCTGCCTCCCAAGTGCTGGGATTCAAGGCTGCAGCTGCTCTTTCCTTTCTTATGTTTGCATTCACTTTGGGGAAGGCCTTCCTTTCATTTCTGAGTTTATTGAGGTTCCTTCTGCCTCCTTAGCCTTTACATTAGCTCTGCTCTGAGGCTGTTCTTCAGATATCAGCATGTCTGTTCCTAGGTCCCACGTTGCCTCTGGAACCCTTTCCTGTTTTTTCATTTTAGACTGGGTCTACTTTTGTTGTCCTGGAACTATGAATTGAACAGGCAGCACATAATACACTGTTTTCATGATCTATTTTCATGTGAGTTTTCTAAAACCATTTTTAGTGTGTGTGTGTGTGTGTGTGTGTGTGTGTGTGTGTGTGTATGGTGCTTATTTGTGGATGGTCATATGTGTGTGTGATGTATATATGGTGTGTGTGTGTGTAATATAGTATATGTGTTGTGTATGTGGGGTATGTGTGTGAATGTGAGATGTGTGTATGTGTGATATAGTATATTTGGTTTGTGTGTGCTATTTGTGTGTCTCTCTGTGTGTTGCGTATTGTGTTTGTGAATGGTGTGTGTGTGTGAGATTGAGAGAGAGAGAGAGAGAGAGAGAGAGAGAGAGAGAGAGAGAGAGAGAGAGAGAGAGAGAGAGAGGTATGTGGGGTGTGGGTGTGTGTGAGAGAGAGAGATGTAGTATAAGTGGTGTGTGTGGTATGTGTGTAATGTATGTGTTTTTGTGGGTGGTGTGGTGTGTGTTCGTGGGGGACACAGGCATGTAAGTGCAGTTGTCTGAGGACGGAAGAGGGCACAAAATCTTACTGGAGCTTGATATACCTGATGGAAGTTCTGGGAACTGAACTCAGAGTGGTATGTGTTCTTAAATGCTGCGCATGTGGGAGGATTTTTTTTTTTTTTTTTTTTTTGCTAAATCATGGACATTTGTGAGTTCTGGGCTATCGTTTCTTGTTGATTTCTAGTGCTTCTCAGCTGGTAAAATAAGCTCTTTGGGGGAAAGATAATCTGTTCATTCAGATATTAAACTGTTTCCTAAAGCCCACTACTCTTCCCTTTTTTTTTTTTCTTTCATTTTTCCTTGTGTTTTTATTTTCTTTGTCAGTTCCAAGTATCCAATGCAGGGTTCGTGCATATTAGGCAAAAACTTTACACTGTCACCAGCGTATATTTCCTCTTGCAACACACATGTACCCCCCCCCTTCTTTTAAATCTTCATGTAGGGCAGTAGTAAGAGGCAGACTAGATGTGCCCTATGATGCCTACAACACCCTCGCCTTTTCTTATTTCCAGTAAAATGTTGACTTCTGAATTATTTTTAATATTTGTGTGTATGTGTGTGTGTGTGTGTGTGTGTGTGTGTGTGTGAGAGAGAGAGAGACATAGTGTGTAGCCATGTGTGGGTTATGGGTCTGCACAGATGCCTGCTAGAAGTCAATTGCATTCTAGCTTACATCCTTGTAAGAAGGTCTCTCATTGATCTTGAATTTGGCTAGTGGCCTGCAGAAATCCTACTCTCTGTGTTCCTCAAAACTTTGGCTTTATAGGAACGTGGGGTTGTTGTGTGAGTTCCTGCTTAGATGACAAACACTGTGACCAGCTGAGCACTATCTCCTTAGCTCCACACCCAGTGTCTTATTGGGATTAGGGTGATGACTTATCTGTCATTCCACCTACCAGGTGCGCATGGGAAAACCAGTTACACTGAGTGAAATGACAATAGAAAATTTAAGTGAGCTATTTGTCTGTGAAGAATAGTCTTTACTTTTTTTTTTTTTTAAATGCTCCCCTTCATCGGAAAACTTTAAAATTTGACCATCATTCCCGTTTAGTTGGCTCCTTTAAATTCAAATGTGAAGAGTATTCCTGGCCATTATCATGGTGACACTGATAAAAACAGGCTGCCGGAATAAGCTGTGTGGAGAGTGAGAAGGCTGCCACATAATCACATTTGCCACTGAAAATTTTAAGCATTTCTTCACCATTAGAAGTGAGACACTGCAGTGCACTAGGCTTTTGGGAAGCTCTACACATGCAGAAGCAATCCTTATGTATATTAACAGGTTAAATTTGGGCATAGTTATTTTAAGCCTTGTCCATCCCTTACAGATTTCTTCAAGAAATATGAAAGTCAATAATTTCAACAGTGATCTTCATTTAATAACCTAGCTTTTTATTTTTAAGGTTTTACCTTTTTGACGATCAGCCCATAACCTCAAGTCCTCTCAAATTAGCACCCTCCTACTTTGCTCTGTTCTCATCAATTATAGTACTTGAAAAGGAACCACATCTGAGGGAGAGTTTGTGTGTGTGCGGTTCAAACAACTCCTTTTTCTAATGTGTTGAAAATGAGTAATTGTACTAAAGTGTCATTTTAAGAATTTAGCGGCTTTAAAATATTTTCTCTTGACACATTCCTTTAGATACTATTTTATTCAGTTTTAATGCATATTATCAGGGGGGAAAGGAATGAATTCGTACAGCCCATGAGAAAACAATCTTTGAATGTTTTTGAATTCTCTTGTGAAATGTTTCGTTTAAACAACATGCAATAAATTATAAAGAAAGCCCATGGAAAATACTATGTGGAAGGAATAAATTCATTTCAAACCGCTAAGTTTGAAAGTTGGGATTAAAACATAATAGCACCATTATTGTTAACAGGGAGCATAATTTAAAAAAATCTGCTTTTGTTTGTTTGTTTGTTTGTTTTGCATTGCTTTTTTGACCTTTGTTTAGGTATTTGTGGTTGCGGTGGTGGTGGTGGTGGTGGTGGTGGTGGTGGTGGTGGTGGTGGCGGTGTGTGTGTGTGTGCGTGTGCATGCATGTGTGTGCGTGTGCGCGTGCGCATGTGTGTGTGCATGCGCATGTGCATGCGTGTGCGTGTGCATGCGTGTGCGTGCGCGTGCGTGTGCGTGTGTGTGTGTGTGTGTGTGTGTATGTGTGTGTGTGTGTGTATGAGTGAATGTTACTTGGCCTGGTTTTTATGTATAGCTTTAACTGGCCTTAGAAAGGTTATATCCTCATATGCTTTTGTATGAAAGGCACAGTTAAGGGCTCTTTTGAAGGTCAAAGCCATGGTAGAGTTGCCATGAGTTCTTATGGTTTCTTATTCCAGTTGACTCAGAGATGTTGGAGAAAACTTACTGTTTGTCCTCAGTCACATTCATTCTTTCAGCCCAAATGCAGGGAAACCTTACATACTTCAAATATTAGGAACACATTCTTCTTGACGTCTAGAAAGAATATAAATAGATTAGCCTGGTAACAGCAAGTGGAACCTTTCCGGTATGCTAAGTGTACTGTTTGAACAAAGTGTGTTAAATTTGCCACTGATGTCACCAGTTTCCATTGATTTGATCTATTCATCATTTTGGCAGGATAAATTTACTGGATGGGTCATTTTATTAAGTAATATTTTATTCTTGTGACTATTGCTCTGCAGTGTGCTGACTAATACATGTAGCATACTGACTAATACACTTTATGAGCACGTGTAGCTCTTTAGAGTTTATTTAATTGTTAAATTGTTGGAATTTAAGAAAACATTTAGGTTAAATGAAACATGTTATTTTCACTGCCTTTATCCTAGTAGCTACATGTGACCCATGCCTATCAATGGCAAAGAGAATAGTCAACAAAATTTTTATTACTTTGGAAAATTCCATTGGATGGGATAGCTTTAGACTTCTCATTTAATGCTTACAATAATCTAATTAAATGGCAAAATTGTGCAACAACGTTATTTATATTCATAGAGCGGGGGAATGAGTCTTAGGTTCCTGTTTGGTTACAGATTTGATATGGAGAACATCTAGAAGCAGATAAATGCATCACAATGTGACTGCAGTTGAACAAAGTGTTTTTCATCCAGAATTTTTCATATTAAACATCCTTAAGACAAAGAGGTGGTCTAGTTCATTGTAATGGCTATCCCAAAGCCCAGAACAAGCCAAATATCAGCACTAAAGAGCTAAAGGAATACATGTTGGGCCCAGAAAGAACATATAGCTGTATGATTTTAATTTGTGAGTATCTACATAGTAAAGTTCTGTGCTCATTCATTATTTCAAGTGTTGGTTAGTAAAAGAAGTCAGTATGTTCTGCTTTTTAAAAATATTTTTAGTATAATCATAACTAGGAAATGTTTTCCCAATTATTGTCAGATTTAACCTTTGAGAAATTTGGAGTAACTATGTGTAGGAGCTGTCTCCTGACAATAGGTTTTAATAAGTTGTGGCTGATAGTGCTTAAACTTTTCTTGCTGTGTATTTTCCTTTAACTAAGCTAGGAGAAGAGCAAAACTTACGCATGTAGGTACTAAAAATAAAGTCAGTGTGGGCAGTAGACATGGATAAGTGTTTTCTAATAAATTGTGTTTTATTTTTCAGAGGTGGCCAAGTAAAGAATATCAGATATGTATTACTGTGACTTATATAAACATGCTACTGTAGAAAGAATCCCATAAATAGAGTCTAGAACTTCTTTTTGAGAGAACAATGAAGCAGAATACTAAAAACTCCCATTTCCTTCCATAGTATTTTAATAATATGTGACTCCCAAGCCATTTTGCTTTCCGTACTGTGCAACAGCATGGTTTATAGACACTAGCCAATAAGGCATTTTTGTGATCTATAGAAGGATCAAAGTGAATGCTTTTTACCGTGAAATAAGATTTGTGAGTTTTAGTTGTTGTTTGTGTTGTATGTGAAAGAACTCAATAGTGGGGATGTATTTTTAGGATAATTGTGGAATTTAGTAGTTGTTGAAAGTGCACTGAATTGCGGAGTTGTCAGATCTACTTCCACAGGTAAAGAAACACATCTCTTAGACACATTGTCAACACCAATTCAAATGATCTACTGTAGTCTGCAAAGTTTGTCACATTTCAATCAAAATACTTCCCTGATAATTACTCATAAACTTTTCTTCAGTCATGGTTAGAAACAACTCAAAAGGGATAGGAAGATGCCTAGAAATAGTTAATATTTTTCTTGAAAATCATATGTATAGGGGTTTCCTAAGAATATGTGTCCTAATTGTTCAACTACTTTGGTGTGGCTGGGCACATGGAGCTTAAAGATTTCAACATCAAACATAGTGGTGATCTGTGGTAGTTTCTCAGGAATTTCACTTGTTTTAGCAGACATTTTCAACCTTTTACATTAAGGAGCTCAGCATATTGCAGCGATGTAGTAGCTCAAATAACAAAATTATTCATCTCCAGACTTTTGCACTTTGTGTTTGTCATTATTATGATAGTAGTTCTGTATTTACAACATTGATCAATGCTTAAGTCTCCAAAGTGATTGATAATGACATCCCACTGAATGTCTGTTTCTTTGAAAATAAGGTTTCTTCTCAGTTCTAGTGAATTGGGAAGTCCATGTAGAAGTTTTGCAATAGAATGTTTTCTGCAACTTTCAGCTCTTTTTGATCAGTGTAAGGATGCTCTAAGTGGTTTTTGTCAAGGATTTGACTTTGCCCCTCTTTCAAGATGTTGACTCTCAGATTTCTGACTGGCAGGGCTCTCCGATATTAGCTCTTGTGGTTCAGAGATTTTATCTTTGATAGATTAAAAACTATGTGATATATATATATATATATATATATCACACTTATGCATGTATGTGCACATGTGTGTATATGTGCATGCATGCATGTGTGTAAGATCATCATCTTTTAAGTCAGAATGTGAGAACAATCAAATTATTATCTTAATTTCCATTCAGTAACAAGATGTTTATGTGTTAGTGTTGATTTCCTAGAACTATAATGCTGGACATGAATTTAGAACTTACCACGATGAAGGAGGCTGTTGGCCAGAGAGTTTAAGTAACCTGATTAAAATTCTGCCTTTTTAGGGAAGCAAATAAAAGCTTCCATTTTAGTTCCATACAGTAGAGAAACAACCATTTGGGAATGCACTACAGAATATAATTTGCATTTTAAGTAGAACATTCAAATGATTTTGAGAAGCTGAAACTTTTCTCATGGAATGATTTGGAAATGAGCAGCGATCACACATGTCATTTTTGAGCAGCTGTTGAAGAAGGCAGAACATGATTTTGCCACTTGCTTCATACATTACATCTGGTTGCTGGAACAACAAGAAATCACTGATGCTTGAAGGAAGTGCTTTCCTTTATATTTCCTTCCTTCTTTTCTTCCTTCCTTCCTTCTTTCCCTTCTTCCTTCCTTCCTTCCTTCCTCCCTTCCTCCCTTCCCTCATTCCTTCCCTTCCTCTTTCCTCCCCTCTCTTCCTCTCTCCTTTCCTTCCTTTCTTCCTTTCTATATTTTATTTTTTCAAGATTTTTTTATATTTTTCAAGATTCAGTCAGCAATTCAATTTCAAACCCTGAGTTTTGGCTCAGTATGGTTCTTGGCTGAAATTCCTATTCAGATCTGGGAATTTCTTATAAAGTAACTTTGAAGGCCTACATATCACCAATATCATTTCCCTTTCTTTATTTTTCTCTGTTCAAGATAGAGTCTGCCTATTTAGCCCAAGGCAGGCTTGAGCTCTGTCTTCCTATCTCTTGTCTTCTGAGTATTGTATTATATTCTACAATAACATATTTTACTGTGCATCTAAAGTTTGTCGAAGACAGTAGAATTGTAGAGCTTTTCATGGAATGTTGCCTTATTTCAATGGTTAACCATCCTGGAGGAAATAGTAGCTTCTAGCTATTAAAGCCCTGACAGGTTTGTCTCCATTCTTTGGCAGAGAAATGTTTGAAATTTTCCGTATTTTTGACCACTTCATTTAATTTGGTTTCATTGTGCACAGTTAAGCTCCTGTTAGAAGCCCTATGTGCGATCATTTTAGGACTTATAGTTTGTCTAAAACAAAGAACTGCTCTTTGCCTGCTCTTTGCCTGCCACTTCAACACTATAGGACTGAATGTCACATTTTCTTACAGAATCTCTTCAGTGAGTGAGCTCAGAGTCACTGCCTCTGGTTTTTATAGCAACCATTAGATTTTCAAATGGAAACCCCATGTTATTTGAGTGTTTCTTGCAGTCATGTAGAACAATCTCACTCATTTGGAAAGGGATTTCTTAAAATATATATTATTTAGTTCTATGAATTGGTTATAGTACTTTTATTTCATATCTTCCTCCTTTGTCCTAAAATGAAGTACTCAAGTAGCCCCCAGTGAGAAATAAGGACTGCCTCCCCTCCCCCACCCTCATAGTTCAAGGGGTTCTCTAAGATGCAGGAAAAGTACTGTTATTTTATAAAAGTGTTCAATACTTGAAAATAACCCTCCCTTCCAGAGAAGTGACTGAATTCATGGCACGTCTTAAGTAACTTCCATCTCTCCTACACTGCAGGTCACTTCAGGAGGAACGTTCATTGGCATTGGACGGAAAACTCCAGATTGCCAAGGCAACACCAAGTATTTCCGCTGCAAATTCTGCAATTTCACTTATATGGGGAACTCATCAACTGAACTAGAACAACATTTTCTTCAGACTCACCCGAATAAAATCAAAGTGTCTCTCCCGTCTTCCGAGGGCGTGAAATCTTCAGAGAAAAACTCTAACAAATCCATCCCTGCGCTTCGAGCCAGTGACTCTGGGGATGTAGGAAAGTGGCAGGACAAAATGACAGTCAAAGCTGGAGATGACACCCCTGTCGGCTACTCAGTGCCCATCAAGCCCCTCGATTCCTCACGACAAAATGGTACAGAGGCCACCAGTTATTACTGGTGTAAATTTTGTAGTTTCAGCTGTGAATCATCTAGCTCCCTTAAGCTGCTAGAACATTACAGCAAGCAGCATGGAGCAGTGCAGTCGGGCGGCCTTAATCCAGAGTTGAATGACAAGCTTCCCAGGGGCTCTGTCATTAATCAGAATGATCTAGCCAAAAGTGTAGAAGGAGAGCCATTGACCAAGCCAGAGAAGGGCTTGAGTGGGGCTAAAAAGAAGGACTTCCCCAGCAAGGGAGCAGAGGATAACATGGTAACGAGCTATAACTGTCAGTTCTGTGACTTTAGATATTCCAAAAGCCATGGCCCTGATGTGATTGTAGTGGGTCCACTTCTCCGTCATTATCAGCAACTCCATAACATCCACAAGTGTACCATTAAGCACTGTCCATTCTGTCCCAGAGGCCTTTGCAGCCCAGAAAAGCACCTTGGAGAAATTACTTATCCGTTTGCTTGTAGAAAAAGTAATTGTTCCCATTGTGCACTGTTGCTGTTGCACTTGTCTCCTGGGGTGGCCGGAAGTTCCAGAGTCAAACACCAATGCCACCAGTGTTCCTTCTCTACCCCTGATGTAGATGTGCTCCTCTTTCACTATGAGACCGTGCATGAGTCCCAAGCATCGGATGTCAAACAAGAGGCAAACCACCTGCTAGGATCTGATGGGCAGCAGGCTGTCAGGGAAAGCAAGGAACATTCGTGCACCAAATGCGACTTTATAACCCAGGTGGAAGAAGAGATCTCGAGACACTACAGGTAAGTTTTCTGGGGACCAAAATACCCAGGGAGTCAGAGAACCCAGAAGGAGGAGGCAGGAAATGGTGGGGCTGCGTATGTGTGGCTAGGCATATAGGGCGGTCCCATAGAATGTCTTCTGTAGAATTGCAGATAAGTTGGTTGATGGGTGGTCTTCAGATTGTAATTTACTGCTGCGTTCTCATGTTTCCTACGTGTCTTCTATCACTTGCAGGGAGCATTTTTCAGTTCTCAGCGACATGTATGATGAGATTACTAATTTAGCATAGCTAGTATGACTCTGAATCCCGTAATTGTTGAAGGCACAGCTCCCAAATGAAAGCTTCTACTAGAATATATGTTACTTTCTGGAAAAAAAAATCAATCTGAGAGTATGTTGCCCGTTTCTTTCTTTGGATGAGATTGGTTGTTCCTTTCACTTTTCATACTTAAATAACACTCTTGATTGACATACAAACAAAATGTTGAGCTGAGATTTTGGAGTGTACATGGATGTGATTGCACTATCACTCCTTGGGGGCAGATAAAACAGGTTATTTAAAATTAATTAACACAGAAAACAGACACACACATCACACGGAAACACACACATCACACGGAAACACACACACACACACACACACACACACACGCACACGCACACGCACACGCACACATACACACACACACATTTCTACTCCTTACTTCTCCTGATGTATTATTTTCCCTAGCTTACTGTTCATACTTTCTAGAGATGAATTTAAACCACTCATTTAATATATGTATTTGCCTCTATTTCAGAACTATACATTTTACCAGGAATTGAATGTACAGGAATAAATAATATAGGCACTGTTAGTAACCCTTTGGAACTGACAATTAAAGGGGAGGGAAAGGCACTTTACATATCAGGAGGGGGAGTGCCACAAAATCAAAGGAACCCAAGACTGCACTTGACATAAACATAGTAAGAGCACACCTTAACACGGGCAAGTCAGGAGATGCCATCCCAAGGAAGAGTGGTTTAAATTGAGACCTGTTTATAATCTGGGATTATTATGCTCAAGTCTTGAAGAGACAAGGTACACAGAGTTGAGCATTCATTGTTATTCTGCCTCTCAGCACCAAAGTATAAAGTATATTTACTTTCTTTTTTTTTTTTTTTTAATTTTTGACATGGTTATACTGTAGCTCAAGCTTGAGTATACATCTCTGTATAACCCAGGTT
Organism: Montemys delectorum; assembly: GCA_019843815.1. NCBI lineage: Eukaryota > Metazoa > Chordata > Mammalia > Rodentia > Muridae > Montemys > Montemys delectorum. The sequence goes on from JADRCD010201681.1 coordinate 22,531, forward strand.
GACCTTAAACTCCTGGTAATATTCTTGTCTCAGGGTTTCCCACACATTGAGATGAGAGGGGTAACCCATTGTATGTAGCTTTTACTTGCTATTTGAAATGCTTTTCAATATATAGGTTCAATAACCTAGATTTAAAAAGAAATCTGGTTAGTTTTGTGTAAATATCTTCTCAGTTATCAGTAATGAAGGAGCCGTGCCCAACAATAGGCTAAGAATGTTAGATGTTAATTTGAAGGGCATCCTAATGTTCACAGTGAATCAAAATGTTCAGAAAACACTTACTTGAGATTTACACTGTTTAATTTATAAGGTCAGCTCTAGGAAAGACACAGTGCTGCAATCAAATATGTGTTCACACTTGCTATGAGTGCTTCTGTCTCCTCTGATGTTAGCTGCATGCTAATTTCTTTCTGGACTAGCAAGCACCAGCTTTTCCTCAACTCTTAGTAGTGTGGATGCACAAGTGTGGGTGAGTTTGTTCATATTGTCCATATATAGTTGTGAAGTGCTCCAAAATTTTTGAAGAAATTCTTATCTTTTTAATCATGAGGGAAATGGAATAAGTACACAAATATGCACATATATATTATGTGTGTGTTTATATGTGCACGTGCATGTACGTGTGTGTGCATGTATGTATGTGTGGATGAGTAGATCACCCTCCTATACACAAAGACAGTGCTGACTGGTAACCATATGATTTTCTCCAGGAGTCTAAGCCATTACTTAAAGCTTTGACTGAAGTAAGCAGGATATTTATGTTCTTTAGATAAAGGAAATAATCTTTGGATAAATGAATAATATGAGTAAAGGAGATGTCTTCATAATGTCTGGATTTATTTAATTCTTGGTATTGAAAGTAGCTTCTACCAGGAAAAGACTATCCTGTCCTTGCCATGCACTGTAGCTGCAAAGTTTAACACATGAGCATGCATAGATCTTGGCAAATGTCTTTATGCACTGGAATTCCCAGACTCCTTTGCCTGCATGATAGTTTTCAATACTGACAGCTCCAAGGTGAGTTACATTTTAATATTTCATTACATAGTTTTAGAGACTTTTGAGGATCTAAGGTATATGCCAAAGACAGTAGCATGTTGGCTGTGAGTTTCAGTCAGACTCCCAACATTTTATTAGCTAAGAAATTAAATAGAATGTGTCCTTAGGGCATAGAGTACTTTAATAATACTCACTTTTAAATCCTGACATACTTTCATTGATCTAAGGACCTTTTAGATTTTAGGTTATTCATCTACAATCTGAGTCTTTCTAGAATTATTTGAAATTGAGAGCCTTATGATTTCAAGACTCATAATTCATGACTAGGAAGTGTAAGGAAACTTTAATAAATCTCGATCTCATTGGAAGCCTCAAGGATGTAAAATGAAATAGTCATGCAGGAGGTTAAACTTCAATCTGCTCTATAAGTGTTTTTTCAATGCAATGTTTTCAAAAAAGAATAATAAGTCATCTCACCTTATCTTAAATCTATCTTTGTTGGTTATTCTTTATTTATAGTAGCCCTCTTAGAATATGTCTACTATCATTATGTTATTGTTATAGAACATTCTGGGATTTGAGGGCTTGATGTACAAGAGTGAGGCTGTAACAAAAGTCCGGATAAGCCTCTAAGTTTACAATATGTGTGAGGTCATTTACATCCACAACAGAGTTGATGTGGAGCTCAGAGAAATCTCAGTGTGGAATCGGTAAGAGCTGGGCTATTCTGAGTGGGACTGAAATGTTATCCACTGGGTACCTGGAAATGGGTCATTTAGCATCCTTTCACAGTGTTAGAATGTCCCCTAATTCACCTTGTAGCTGCCATTATTTTCCATGCATGAATCTGTTTCTCTTACTTCATGTCTCCTATTAATTTATTACTCAATAGACAGTGCATCTATTTTCTATTAGTTACCATTTTTATCAAAATGTACAGTGTTTTCAGACCTAAGAAGAGCAAAAGTCTTAAAAAAAAAAAAAAAAAAAGCAACTGTAAGCCGGGTGGTGGTAGCACACGCCTTTAATCCCAGCACTTGGGAGGCAGAGGCAGGCGGATTTCTGAGTTCGAGGCCAGCCTGGTCTACAGAGTGAGTTCCAGGACAGCCAGGGCTACACAGAGAAACTCTGTCTCTCTCGAAAAACCAAAAAAAAAAAAAAAAAAAAGCAACTGTAAGCAAGGGTTTTAGTTAAATCATACTTTTAACGCATTGCCAGACTTCCCCAAATTTAAGGGGAATTTCCAAAGCTTATTTGTCACTTCACTAAGAACGGCCTAAACCATAGTGAGGGAGAAGTGAAAAGTAAGTGTGGCATGTGAGGCTGTGTAGAGGACAAATGGCAAATGGCAGTATGTCTGCTGGATGTCATCAAGACTAAGGCGTGGGGTCCTCTGAAAAAGAAGCTGAATTCAAGTGGTCCGCTTTAATGCTGCTGCTAATTAAATGAGTTCTACATCAGTGCTTCACTGTTTGCTATCAGAAATAAACATAAACTTGTCCATAGAAAAGTGCTCAATTTTTACTTGCAGAGTAGTCCCGGTTAAGGTAAGTTTTATATGTGTGCACTGTTACAAAGTGTGCTGTGTAGACGAAGAGCAGATAGACTGTGTGTGAAAGAGGTAGAAAGCAGGAGTGATAGATTCTGATACCTAGGAACTTTAGATACAGGAATTTTCAGTGATAAATGTGATAATTGCCATGTGTTTGAAGGAGTAAAATTACTATTTAAAATTAATCAAGCAATGCAAAACTTCACTGAGGTGAGCCAATGAACAGATATCATTACAAATTAAAAAGCATAATCGTTGAAACTTAAAGCAAATAGGATAATTGACAGATGAGGTAATAATAAAGAGCCTATGAAGAAATCACAGTGAGACATTAGAACAATATTGTTGAATAAATATTAATTTATTTAAATATTTAATTAATTTAATTATTTAATTTGTGTGGGTGTTTTGTCTGTATGTTTGTCTATGCACCACTTGTTTGCTGATGACTCAGAGTCCAGAAAAGGGTGTTGGATTTCCTGGGTCTGGAGTTACAGACAGCTGTGAGACCCCATGTGGATGCTAGGAATAGGACCGTGGTCTTCTGGAAGAGCAGCCAGTGCTCTTAATTGCTGGGATATTTCTCTAGGCCCAGAGAGAAAAGTTTGAAGAAACAGCAAGACAGTTGAAAATATAAAGCCAGATAATAAATACTATGTGGAATACAATGAAATTTTTACATAAGCACAACTAATCAGAATCTTAGAAGGAAAATAGAGAATGGCATGGTTGGTATTTGAGGAGAAAATAGCAAACACTATTTTCCAGGACTCACTGATGAAACTATAGAATTCATGGACACAAAAAGGCATAAGCCACACTAAGGAAAATATATACAAATAAGCGTACCCATAAGTATATTATTGCAAAATCCAAAAGCCACGATCTTTAGGAGGAGCTTCAGACAAACAGTAAGTGAGGTACTTAGAAAGGAGAAGTTATGTGACATGCTCTCATTAGCAAAGTTGAAAACTGGAAGCAGGAGGAATATTGGCAAATGAAACCAACCTAGTGTTGCTTGGCAGCCACCCAGACAGCCTCTAAGGATAGAAGAGTAAAGACGTGTTCAGATAAGACCTGGAAAACAGCTCTATCACCGGTACCTGTCATTGTGATATTTATGAATAATTTTAAGATGGTTGTCCTATACCTTTCAGTCTGAAATAATTAACACTGGATGCTCAGAGTAATGAGGCTATGCCTTAATATTTATCTTAAAAGGAGCCAATGGAAATTGATAATGTGTTTGATTGGACTGAAAAATGGATGTTTATGATCAGCACTTAATTATCAGGAAATATGGAAATGCCAAGTCTCCTGAACATTAGTTCAGTTTTTAAATTGGTAAAACCATGGTAATTATAGTGAGATGAGTGTTGATTTTATATTTTTTAAATAGTGCCTAATAAATCAATGCTTGGAATATTCAGATGCAGACATCATAGATTAACTTGAAAACTGCCACTGTGAAACCGAACAATGCTAGGGATATTACAGACCAGGGAGAACATAACATAGCATTTTTTACTTTGATTTGTAAACATTAATTTCAAAAAATTCCAAAAATGCCCTGAATGTATGCAACATCTGGGACAGGACATGTTGCTCAGTAGGAGAGTGCAAGGGATGTGCAAGGCTACAGGTTCAGTCTCTAGTCCAGCAAAATAGATAGGTAAACAAACCTAAAAGAAAAAGAAAATAGCTAGCTAGCCTTTGAATACAAGGACTTAGGCTTGATTTTCAGTTTATGACAAGTTTTATATTGATTACTATTTGTTGCTTGCTTTTCTTTTATTGGAAGACATATTTCTAATTTGAATACTTACATTTAGGGCATCATCCTTTTCAAAATGAATTACAAATTGGAATTTTCTAGGCATGACATTATGATTTTTTTTTCTAACACTAAGTGGGATAGACAGATTAACCTATTTGAAGATGAGGTACCCTCTTAATTAAAGATAGTTACTACAAATAAACTATTAGTTAAGACTATTGAAACTTAAGCAATGAGCAGGGCATTTCTTCCCAGTAAGACCAAATACACCTCACTTCTAAAATATTTTTTCATATGTCTGTATTCTAAAAAATGGTAGGTGGAGGATCAGGAATGGAAAAGTCATTCTCAAATCATCTTCCACACTAAGTCAGCTTGAGCTACACAAGACCCTGCCTCATAGAGAGGGCATTACAAAAACAATATTGAGTTGATGATTTATCCTTTCTCTGCTTTGGATCTACCTTTCAAGAACTCTCATATCTTTTCTCCATTATTCTAACATATCAGTACTGTCAATAAATATTACAGATGTTGATATCAACAGAGTAGCTCCTGAGAAATGACCAATGCAACTACATAATAGACCTATTGATCTGTTTAAATTAAAATATTTACTCATTAAAATATTTATCCACCAATGCATTAGGTCCTTCCAATGGATTGGCCAAACTGTTTCCGTTTGTTATTTCTGTCTACGGTGACCTCTTCCTTATCTCAAACTTGCCAAAACATGCTCTATTGTCCATTGATTGCTAGTTTTATGTCAGCTTGACCTAAAGTATAGTCCTCTGACAGGAAGGAATCTCAACTGAGAAAATGTCTTCCTGAGACCAAGCTGAGGGCAAGCCTGTAGGGCATTTTTAAAATTAGTGATTTTTGTTTGAGAGTCCAGCCATTGTGGATGAGGACTCACCTCTTATCTGTCACCCAAGGTTCTTGAAGAAAGCAAGGTGAGCAAGTCATGAGGAGTAAGCCAGTAAGCAGCACCCCTCCATGGCCTCTGCATCAGTTCCTGCTTCCAGAGTCTGTCTGGCCCTCTTTGAGTTCCTCTCCTGACTTCCCTTGATGAATGATGATGATGAAATATAAGCTAGATAAACCTTTCCTCCTTACATTGCCTTGGTCATGGTGTTTTATCACAGCAGTAGTATGCCTATTTAGGATGCCTTCTGCTCCTCCTCATGAAAGGAAAGCTGCTTCTTGGCCTTTGGGGTTATAGACCTCCCTCACAAAGGTCCGTGACTTTCCTAAGCAATTCTCATACTATCTCTTTCGCGTCATTCTTTTCACACATCACTCTTGTACCTTTACTATACATATTTATGTATAGTAAATCTTATCATCCTGACTAGCCTGGAAGTACCAAGGAAGCAAGGATTGTGAGTTCTAATTTTACCAGAATGTAGCCAGGAGCTGGCAAAATGATATATTGATGATTATCTACAATTGGACTAACTTCAAGTGATAGCTCCTAGAACTTACTGTGGTTCTTGTTGTTGTTGTTGACATATGAAGTGAATAAAAAGTGCTTCATATGATATTTGGAGAGTTAAGTCAGGCTTTTTAATCAAAGGAAAAAAAATGCCTCATTGCAAATTGCACAACATTGCATTGTTGTGTGCTTTCTGACAATTTTTTTACAATTAAATAGATTTTTGAGTCAAACATTTGTCTCAATATAGTTGTTGTTTTCTCTTTAACAATGGAGATGTTATAAAATCTGGCAATGAGATCTCTTTGTTTGATGACTTTTAAAAAGAAAGCACACACATGAACACATATACACATATGTAGGCTCCTTTAACAAATATATCTGTACAGCAATTGGCATGCTTTTTGATACCTTGCAGACATTCAGTTTGCTCAATATATATATATATATATATATATATATATATATATATATACAGGTTCGGCAATTCCTTCAAAAAAATTCTTGTTCCAACATATCTTACCTTGTAGATTATATAGATCAGATAGCGTTATTTCATTGACTGAATGGATTCAAGTATATGATAGAAAATAATATTTAACTTCAGAATATTTTAACATATTGGAAAGGTACAAAAAAGGAACTGAACATTAAAAATGACAATGTATTTATAATGAAACAGTGCCTCAGTTTAGGTGAGATAAACAAAAGTGGAAAGGCCATTGGTTAAAGAATGAATATCGACCTAACTAATTTAGAACTGATGATTATCCATCAAGATAAAATGAACAGCAGGTGATAATGAGGTTAAATGCCCAGTTCTAATGGTAATTAACTGCCTCCCTGTATGTCCATTCGTGTGTGTGTGTGTGTGTGTGTGTGTGTGTGTGTATGTGTGTGTTAGTACTAAAGAAAACGTCACATTCTTATATGGAAATGAAAATGCCTGTTAATTAAATTTTAATTTCTGCGTGTTGACAATATTGCATTTCTTTCAACCTCTGCTCTATTGCATGAGAGAAGTCAGGTGCATGAGGACTATTTTAGCACAGAGCATTCCCTTCAAAATTCTGGCTTCCCATTGACTTTTTTCTTCCTTGCAGGAGAGCACACAGCTGCTATAAATGTCGTCAGTGCAGTTTCACAGCTGCTGACACTCAGTCACTATTGGAGCACTTCAACACAGTTCACTGCCAGGAACAGGAAATCACTACTGCTAATGGCGAAGAGGATGGCCATGCCATACCCACCATCAAAGAAGAGCCCAAAATTGACCTCAAGGTCTACAGTCTGCTAAACCCAGACTCTAAAATGGGAGAGACAGTTCCCGAGAGCGTAGTCAAAAGAGAGAAACTCGATGACAAGGAAGGGCTGAAAGATAAAATCTGGACTGAGAGTTCAACTGATGACCTTCGTGGTGTGGCTTGGAGAGGGGCGGACATCCTACGGGGTAGTCCATCCTACACTCAAGCAAGTCTAGGGCTCTTGACGCCTGTGTCCAGCTCCCAAGAGCAGACAAAGACTCTGAGGGACAGCCCCAACGTTGAAGCTGCCCACCTGGCACGACCTATGTATGGCTTGGCAGTAGATACCAAGGGCTTTCTGCAAGGAGCTCCTGCTGGCAGCGAGAAGTCTGCATCTCTTACCCAGCAGTATCCTGCTACTGGAGAGAGCAAGACCAAGGATGAGTCCCAGTCGCTGTTACGGGTAGGAAGGTTTCCTTATTTAAAATAATTTATACCGAACATACATTTTGTATTCTTAGCCTAATGTATCGTGTAGTGAAATTAAATAATCTGTATTGATGTAGTGATATTTCATATGCATGAAGGCCAAAGGAGCAGAAAGTAGCTCATAGGGGCTTGTGCCTAATACGAATATGCAGTCCTAGGTAGGCAATTACCTATTTGTCTTTGCTCTCAGCTGTGATGAAGGCTGGTTAATCATTCTTGGTGATTATGCAAAACAGCAAAGCTGCCTTTGGAAGAGGGAGCTTTCTAATCCCATAGAGATGCTCAGCTGTATTCAAATAATGATCAGACTGCTAAATTTTAAGGTGCTGTGATACAGTACACAGTTGATAAGGGAGGTTAGCAGAGATTAAAACACTAAAAATGTAAACTCCTGGGCGAGATGTTAATCGGAAAGCAGCATTTCTTAACACACACACACACACACACACACACACACATACACACACACACACAGACACACACACACACACACACAGACCCTAGTGCCTGTACTTCAGTTATCAGAAAGAATGAAAAAAGATGAACAAAATCTAAAAGTGAATGGTGCACTTACTGCCCAGAGAAGAGCTCCTTCTATTTCATATTCTCAGGGCTTTTTAGGGATGGAAGCGGAGGTGCCAGTCGGGAGGGAATGAGATAGAATCTACAACTAATCTTCATTAGTATGTTCCTGCAGTGTAGACTCAATGCTCTCAAAAATTATTTTATCTTTTAAAACTTCATGAGCTACCACATGCGGTTTATGCGTTTTGCTCAAGGTAGAGAGTACCCTTCAGCATTTTACCTCAGTGCTGAAAAAGTTTAGTCACTTCTGGATGGTTGTGAAACTATGTCCCTGCACAGAAGCTAGGATCAGAAACTAGCTCACTTTACAAAAACACCTGGTTAGGAAATGGAGTTCAGTCTATCCAGGTCTTTGACTTGTAGGTCAGAGACCTTAGGCCAGAGAAGAAGCTCTTTGCTGTGAATCAGCTCAGCTGCTCTCGTCGAGATTCCTTCAGCTTCTCTGAAGCCTTTCTGTGTGTCTCCGGTGTCTGTGGAGTGGAGCTAAGGAAAGTCCCTTGGAGGTGGCAGTCAGTTATGAAAGTCATTCCTTTTTCTGCTTGATGTTAAGCCCTAGATTAAAGCCTTGAATATAGAAGAGGGGGCACCTTGTACCATCAAGAAACAAAGCTGTTTTGTTTCATCTGGCAGGAGCAAATGTTCTCCAAGTAACTTTGGAAAGAAAGCAAACAGTTCTGTACCCTTAAGGAGCATGCTCATTTCACGCCACTTCCATTGTAGAACCATAGGTAGATGTACCTGGATATTGTAAATAGCCTTTTTAAGTACTCTGTGATATATATATATA